>VZRW01009700.1:44369-78377 GCA_013398125.1 Aegotheles bennettii
GAGCAGGGACAGCGGGGGGGTGCGGTGGTGTCTGTGGACAGCGGGGGGGTTGTGGTGGTGTCTGTGCGGGGTGCAGACGCGCAGGGGTCGCCCGAGGCCTGGGGCTGTGCTCGGTTCTGTGGGGGGTGCTGGTCTGGAGGGGTTTACAAGGCTGTTGGCTTGCCTGCTGTCACTAAAGTACGGCATCGGAAGGATTTTTCAGACAAAGCTCCCCTGCTGACATTCCTTGTCACTCAGAACACTGGTGCCCCCGAGCCGCTGCTAAACGCTGCCATACCTGTGCCCAGGTCGGCTTTGGAAAGAAGCTACAGCTGCTGGCACTGATGGCATCTACAGCTACTGAAAAAGAAGCTTTTGGTCCCTACTGAAGAGTAGATCGAGCCCCTTGTTGTAAGCAAAGGTGTGTTAGGTTCGCTTTGATGTTATTTATGTTTTATCCACAGAAATATTACAGTCCTTCATAGCCAAGTTCATATATATTTCACTTACTTAAATTTAGTCAAATGCAATCTACTGATGATCAGGGGGCTGGGGCACCTCTCCTATGAGGACAGGCTGAGAGAGTTGGGGTTGTTCAGCCCTGGGCTCCGGGGGACACCTCACAGCAGCCTTCCAGTACCTGAAGGGGCTACAGGAAAGCTGGAGAGGGACGTTTTGTGAGGCCATGGAGTGTTAGGACAAGGGGGAATGGTTTCAAACTGAAAGAGGGTAGATTTAGATTACACATTAGGAAGAAATTCTTTGCTGTGAGGGTGGTGAGACACTGGTCCAGGTTGCCCAGAGAAGCTGTGGCTGCCCCCTCCCTGGCAGTGTTCAAGGCCAGGTTGGATGGGGCTTGGAGCAACCTGGTCTGGTGGGAGGTGTCCCTGCCCATGGCAGGGGGTTGGGACTGGGTGATCTTTAAGGTCCTTTCCAACCCAAACCATTCTGTGATTCTATGATAGAAAAGATGGTGATTTGTTTTCTTAAGCTTAGTTTTGTACATGCTTAGGGAAAAAAGCAGGTTGCTCAGACATTGCCTGTCTTTCAGAACCACAAGGTGAAGCAGAAGGATGTGTGCCACAGTGACCCATGAGGTAGATGCCATTTTTAACTCCACTAAGAGCCACCGTTAACTGGACAGTTGGACTATTATAGGCTGGATAAAAGCAGTGTGGCCACAGTCCATGCTGGATGCCTGCCAGGGATCCATAAGCATGACCCCTTTCGGTAAGATAACAAGCCAGGGAAACATTGTGGGGTCCCCAGGCAATGTTCAACTCCATAAACTCCCCATAAACAAAGTTCAACTCCAGGAATTGGCTTGAGAGTCAAATGAGTTGGGCAAGTCCTGTCATTACCAAGGCATGGGAGTTTCCACTAAAGTAAGTAAGGTACCGCCCTGGGTGTGGCCTAGCTGCTGCCTGGGGTTGAGATGAGTTTTATTTCCGCTGGCAGCATCCCAGGCTGCAGGACTGAGCAGGTAGGTGTAGTCAGTAACATTTACTGTTACCACTTATGAGTCTCCAGTGCCTTCACTACCTTTTTTTTCACATTAATACTTTCTAAATAAGATTACATTACAGAGGCTGGCATCTCTTTTCTGAAGGAAATTCCCTTCTTGTTTTGTTTTTTTTCCTTGATAATATCTCAGTACTGGCTGAGTAACTCCAAAGCCACAAAGCGTGTGACTAGGTTATGCTGTGGTCTGAGAGACGGGACTTAACGGCGATAGAAGCGATTGTCAGTTCTCTTTTTAAGGTGTTTGGTAGCATCTGAGGCAGTTCTGTAATTGTTCCCTTTGAGTCTTTACCAATGTCTTAATGCAGCATTGCTAGATTATGAACACAGGTGTTAGTATTCAAGACAACTGTCTTAAGGAGAGACTGCTTTTAAAGGAGTCACAGAAACACAGGGCAAGCCTACAAATGAGAAAATATATGGTAACCTTTTCCTAGTTACTGCTGTCTTGAAGAGTTGTTTTTCCTGTTCAGGCCTTCTCCTGGAAATCCATGTCAATGATGCATGAATTATAAAGGTTAGCTTGCCATTTAAAGCCTAACTTATTTAGGCCACTTTATTTATTTATTTATTTATAAGGAAGTGCATGAAAAGCAAAACAACAGCGAAGCTACAGGAGCTGTAAGATTATGTGACAGAGAAGGAGTGAAAACTGGACAACAGCATAGGACCTGATAGCTTAAAAATACTTCAAGCATTATGTTAGAACTTACAAATGCTGCTATTCACACAAACTGCAGGTGTTCTTTACCTTTTCATCAGAACAGTACCTTTCCCTTAAAGAGAGAATGCAAATCAAAGCAACAGTTACCATAAATAACAAGCCTGTTCAATGCAAATAACTGGAATTAGTTGGCTATGATGCAATGGAAATCACATTTCAAATGTACATCTATTAATTTCTTTCTGTTTATGTGCTACACCTGACAGGGTTTTCCAAAAAGAGAAGTCTTTTATTACCCTCCCTCTCCCCCAGCCTCTGCTGGAACGGAGGACCAGAGCTAAAGGCAGGGCAGCAGCCCTGAAGTTATCTCCTCAGCTATGGTAACTTCTCCAGTCGGCAAGGCACAGAGTGGGAGATGGGTGGCAGCAGATTAGTGATGAGTGACCTAGTTTTCTCCCTCATTACATCTTCTCCAAAGATACCCATCATAGTGACCAAAATTAAGTTGAGAAAGCCACCTCATTAGGGGAGATTATGGTGTGCACAGAATAGTTGTATGGCACGGTTACCACTCCTTGCCACTGATGTTGAAACAATTTACAAAAAAATGTGACTGGAGCTCCTTCAAGCAGCTGAGTAAAATGCCAGCTACTGGAATAGGGTGGATACTGGCCAGAGCTGTATCACTGTTTTCATAAAGTGACAGCCTGGTGGCTCTTTGGCACTGGCTTTGTGCTGTGTTACAGTATGACACTGACACCTAAATCCTTCACGCTCAGACCCAGCAGCAGGGCTCCACTGAGCTGACTTGTCCCTAATGAATATACTCCTTTTCCCACATTCATAGATTCAGAGACGCAGTCGTGGGGTTTTTTTGCTTTTTTTCTCAGAGGGCAAGGGAGGAGGAAGTACGGGAATGGGAAAGCAGCTTAAAAGCCTAAACCACTGAAGGAGCTGAACTTGGTTTCATCCGAAGGGTGGTGAGGTTTATTGCTACTGCACAATTTGAGGAGCACTACTGAAGTCAGCCAGTCAGAGGCACAGATCTCCCCCTGTTCTTGGTTCTGATGTTGCCACAGCTTTTGTTCATGACTCCAGCCCTGTGTCATAAATGAAATAAACACAGGATCACCAGCTAGCAAATGGGATATACCAAGTACTGTGACAGAGACCTCAGAAAAGACTTGAATGTGTTGCATCTTCAGCTCTTGAAGCTCTGTTTTTGGGCTCAGCATTGCAACTGAACTTCACAAACCTGATCATCATACTAATGATTCATTCAGCGNAGAGCACTGGAACAGGCTGCCCAGAGAGGTTGTGGAGTCTCCTTTGCTGGAGACATTCAAACCCCGCCTGGATGTGTTCCTGTGTGATGTACTCTAGGTGACCCTGCTCTGGCAGGGGGGTTGGACTAGATGATCCTTCGAGGTCCCTTCCAACCCTAGGATTCTGTGATTCTGTAATGTGCTAGTATGTGTGGTTTTTCAACAGCTGAAGATGAATTAGCATTTTTTTAACAGCTCTTTCTGAGTATCCCTTATGGCACAAGACCCTCAACTCTCCACATTTTCCAAATGCGGGGTTAGGCCAACTCTTAACAGTGGTCTTCTGTGTGTATCTGCATGGCACAGAGAAGCACAAAGCCCTGAAGTACTCGATAGGCAACAGTTTTGCAGCTGCAAGTGTCCTACTGCAAACTAGGTTTGTTCCCCAAGAAGAGACTGCAGCCCAGCAGGCTGGTACTTGCACTTCAGATGTATCACTAGAAAATTAAAGTTAATATAGTATGGTAGGTATAACCTAAAACCATATAACCTGTCACATGCACATTTCTGAGACTGCCATTTTCAGCTGAAAAATATGAACTATCAGGAAATAAAATGGCCATTTACTCAAACTTTTCAAGCTTAAAATCTGCAGAACAGCTTTATTGCAACCAATATACTCAAAGAACTGATGCAGGAACATGGTAGAGAGGAGGAAGAGGAGATTTGTGGAAATTCCCCAAATCAGTTTAGTTTGAAGCTAATCAGTTCCTTGTCTACACAAAACTGAAAAGTCCAAAGTAATTTATTAGGTTTACTTATTTTGTAGCATTTTTGCAGTATGAATACTGCAAAGCATTTTACAAGTATTGTTTCTTATCAAAAATCATCCCCCATAGTTCTTGCATTACCTCTTTGCTTTCTGCATCTTGTGTGCTAGATAAACTTCATACCAAATGACAGTGAAGTATTAAAGGCAGACAAGACTTTAAAAGCAAAATTATTCTCACCGTTATTCTTTTTAAAATGGGAGTCATCACAAACCCAACCCATCTACAGCTTAAGGCCTGAAAGCACAATAAAGGATTAGGCAGAAGTATTGTTGCCAAATTAGCTTAATTGTTTTACCTAATTTATTTCTTACTTAGTTTTGGTGCCCGACTTGATGGTGAAGGAAGAACAGGGAGAATGAGTCACTGGCACTACAGTTGGTGAAAAGGGCCTTCCATCACAGAAACTCATTTTGCATGATAGTTCTGGTTAAATCCCTCCCCTGTTGTCTACTCTCACCAACACAGTAGGCAGGGGAATTGCAACTCAAGAGGACAAAGCAACCAGGCCGGTAGTCTTGGTGTCATCAGAGGGGAACAAGAAGCCAAAGCCATCAGATTACACAGAAACACAATCTCAGATGTTTTCCTTTTGTGGTAAAGATACCTTAAGGTCCTGTTTTCCCAAACAGCATGAACAGGCTGTACATAAGTAACAACAGCCACAGTTAACAGAATTTAAACTTTAAGGAGGGAAGCGGGCTACTTTAGCCTTACAGAATGAAAAGGCATGGTAGAGAGAGACACTAAGTTCTTACTTAGCCTTTTTGTAAAAAATAATTAAAAAAACCCAACAACCACAAAACCAAACAGTTACCGGTTTAGGGAAGGAATACATTTAGAAGCTTTAAATATGCTGAAGTAACATTTTGCCAACTTTGTTTTAAGAAGTGAAATTATAATGAGTCATTAGTAAGGGTTGCCCCTATCCCAGCCTCCACAAAAGAAGGGCACCCAATGCAATAGCTCTCAGTGTACTACATGTCTGGTTTTCCAGCTTTGGAAGGGGTATTGTGCTTTGACAGATGCTCAAATGAACTAAATTAAAGATTGCAGGAAAGTTTTCTTTCAAAAACTTGGACAGTACCAACTAGTTCAAGATGTTGCCTCAAAATCCAAAGTTTCACCCTACCACCACATACCAGTGCAGTTGTACAGGGAAACGTACCAGTGATGATATGAGCAGGACCCATTCTCTCTAGCACCTTTCTAATTCTGTTTCAGGAAGTTTACATAGAACAGTTCTCAGACTGATGCATGCCCTGCATCCATGATTGGAAGTTCTATTTGTTTTTTTTCCTCTAAAAGACATAATTTATTCTATGCATTTCTCCATCTGCCACCATTACTGAATCACTGCCGTAAGCAAAATTTTAAGGACTCCAGTTTGAACAGTTGATCCTTAGTTAAGAATCTCTACTGAAACTTGTCAGTCCACAATTCAATATTCTATTTTAACAAATATGCTAACTCTAGGGATTCAACATGCAACAACATACATGTTGTTCTTAAGTAAATTTAGGTATTTTGAAAATATGGAGGCAATTCACTAGAACCACTACAGAATTTGGGAACTGGAAGAGAGTATCACCACGTTCAAAATAAAAAGGATTTACTTCTTCCTCAGTATTTCAGAAGACTTTGAAATAGACAGAGAAATTAATGTAAGACTTTATACAAAAAACTCAAAAACCTGAACTCGTTAAAGAAGTCTTTTGGCAATCAGGATATACTTTTTACAATTACTATTCTGTGGCTAGCAGTAGAAAGCAACCGCAAACTTTAAACAGAACAGTAAAGTGATGCTCAACCTGTGTGTACTGAAAGCTTAAGTAAAGTCCTAACCTCAGTCAACTACTTCTTAGAAAATATCCTAGAGTTATCAGCAGGATCCTTAGTGTAACTGCTGTGCCTTTAGAACATGTTACAGCAGAAACCATGCAAGTCGGATAAGCTAGTTTTGCTCCTAGGAACAAACACTGCAGGCTTATCCCCTTCCTTCCAGAAGCAATGTTTTAAGGAAGTTTAAATATCTACCAGTGATATTTGCTGAGATGCAAAATATAAAAAACATGTTTTAAGAAGTTTTACACAACATCCTTAGATTTGACTGTAAACAGACAAGAACACCATGGCTTCAATGAAAGTTCTTTAAATTTGAATGCAGAGAATACTTTATTAACTGATTACAGTTTTGATGACCAATTTTAAACCGTAACTGATGTGGAAAACAGTGGGGGACATTAAGGCTGAGCCATATATATATAGACAAATCTGGATACTGATAATCTGTACATTTAACCTCTGCTTTTTCTTTTATACATCTTTTATTCAGTGTCTGAAATTAATCAAAGAGAAAAAACAAAAAAAAACCCCTGGCCACTAATTTAGTTTTATATCTGGCATGAATTTTGCATGGGTTTTTGAATGCAGTGTAAAGCTCAGAGGAGATCAGATTTATTTTTTTTTAAACCATACTCCAAACAAAGTGTTCCAAGTGTGACTGGAGTTTGTTGTTATAGTTTTGTGCAATTAATTTTCTCTTCCAAAAACTAGTAGTAGTTCTCTCCTGTAATCTATTTAAAGTGGTATTAAAACTTGCCTAACAGGTTGGGAAATCAATATAAATTAAGTGCCTGTGGTGTGTATCAGTTTTCCTGCTCTAAGCAACCCCTATCACTTAAGTGGACACACTTGCAATTTTACAGAATTACACTGACTTTTCAACAAAACCCAGAAAAAAATTGCTATTCTTGCACTGCAAACAGTACTCCTACATGATGCGATAACCGTTTTCCATCTGTACAGCTCCCTTTTGTAAAGTTGGGGAACCCATATGAAAGAAAGACAGACATCAACTGTTTGTGTTCTGAAAAACATTTCAGTTCTTTAGTTCCAGTCACTGAAGGAAGAGGCAGAGGCAAGTTTGAATTATCCCAGAAAACTGAACAATTGGTTTTATTTGGTGTCTTCAAGATGCTTCACCTTCTGTGGGAGACGTAGGTGTTGTAGGAGAGACCATTTCAGGTTTTCGTGAAATTCTGTCTAATTCTGCTTGAACATCTGTTAAAACTGGCTTCTGACCTACAAAAGAAAGGCATATCATTCAGTCATGTTTACAAAACAGTTTTGGGAAAGCCTATAGTATTTTTAATTTTCAAGAAATACCTGTCAAAAAGCAAAAGCCAGAAAAACTGGTTTTGCATCAGACAAATCCTAAAAATTGTTACTGCACACTTTGACTGCAGAGTAAGGCCATAAGGCCAAAACCCAAAAGAAACAGAAAGGAAACAGTAGAAAGAAAGCTGTATCCTTCCATATTTCCAATTTCTCAAAGAAACTTCCATAGACTCATAGAATCATAGAATCATTATGGTTGGAAGGGATCTCCAGGGTCATCAAGTCCAACCTTTATCCCATCATATTCCTAACCATTGGACCATTAGACCATGGCCTCAAGTGCCTCATCAACCCGTTTTTTGAACGCCCCCAGGGACGGTGACTCCACCACCTCCCTGGGCAGCCTATTCCAGTGCCCAACCACCCTCTCAGTAAAGAACTTCTTCCTAATATCCAACCTAAACTTCCCCTGACATAACTTGAGGCCATTTCCTCTCTGAGGCCATTTCCTCTCGACGAGGCTATTTCCTCTCTCTCTATAATTATATATTAATTGTCAGTATATGAAGAGGTAATATAAAATACAAAATAGAGATAAGTCTGTCAAGGATAGCATGTTATGAATACTTCTACACAGTTTTCTGCATCATAGATATTTTAAATAATGCTGAATGTAAATCAGGAGTTTCACCACACACTGGAGAAGTCAGTTCTACACTCAGTCAGCATAAACCTGACACCACTGCTCATGGATGCACGCAGACCTGCAGATGGCAAGTCCCTTTCTCTCCTCACCCACTTACCTCCTCCCTAACTTGGAACGGCACAAACTTTTGTGCAGTCACACTGAGACTTGATCCAATCTTAAAATACACCATTTTTGCCCATCATTTTATTCTTAACTCTTATTCCCTCCTCTGGATTTCTATCCTGCCATGTTCTGTCACAAGAATGGAGAAGACAATATTGAAAAGGCAGTGCAGAGCATTAGAGTCTACGCCATGACAAGTGTGCATAGTATCTCAGGCTGTAAAGGAAAATTCTGACGCACATGTAGCTGTAGCATTGTCCCAGCACCCTTTCTGAAGACAGAAATTAACAGGAACTATCCACAAAGCTAATTTTTGCCAGATGTTCTCTGCTGCTCTTCAAATCATTTAAAGCAAGCTAATACCATATCCAAATCAAAGCAGCTAATATTGCAACTGGTAAACAGAGGAATTTCGTATAGCTGCTGTGGGGAAAGGTAATTCTCAAATCCCAAGCTACTGCCTTAAGAGCCAGTTTTCAGAGTTGAAAAGAGAGCTTTACAGATAACACTAAACACAAGACAGGAACTCTGGAGGAAGGGGAAGAGGCCACGTCTAAGCCAAACATTTTTATTTATGGTAATTCCTTGAAAACCTAGTCCTTTACCACCTTAAACTGGTTACACCCTAACCCTTCATTTGTTGCATAGTAGGAAGTTTCTGAAAACATTTTTTTCTCCCTTAGTATTTTAATTCTGTTCTTGAAGTTTCTGCCATGGCCTTGGACATACCACTTTCCTGGGAGCGCTGCCTCCATCTGCCTGGCATCACCCAAACCCACTGGTGGCCACTGCCCACAGGATTTTTCAGTGGGTTCTCTCTGCATCTCATATTGTGTCAGCTGCATTTGTTTGAACCATCTCCATAAACTGTTCAAACTAGCACTGCTGACTTTGTCTGCAGCAGATCAGGAAGCCAACTGAGCTTTGCAAAAAAAGGGAAGTGCACACATGTAAAAAAAATTTCAGGGTCAGTCTACCCAAAATGTTAGTGGGAAGTCAGTGATTTTTTTTTTTTCTCCTCTTACTACATGAAAGTAAACACTAATGTAAAGTACCAATGAAACACCAGCATTCTCACTGAAGTGCAGCATTACTAATCTCTGAGGAAGCGAGGAGGGAAGATGTCTGTATGGGTTTGTTCTTAAGTAATACAGAAACATTTTAATCTGGAATAGCAGGAAGCACCAGAGTAGTCTTGCATCAAGATTTAGAGCAATCACTATTAGACATTTTTAGATGAATACTAATTATTAGTCACGATATATATATAGCTATCAACAGAAAATGCAGAATTAGTTTTATAGGTTGTCACCAAATTCAATGAACCAAAACCTTCATCACATCAGAGCTAGATCACTAGCAAAAGAAAATTTGTTTCAACACTGATAGTATTGTCAAAAAAAAAATAAATCTGAAATTAAGTCCCAGTATATTGAAATAATACCAACAATGGCTTATAGCATAAGCCATTTATTGGGATGGTGGGGAACAAAGGAAAAAATGAAGAACTCATGTGGACACAATTCATGCTTAAACAGCTACATGAAAAGTTTTTCTTTGATCCTCCGAGAGCCATAGAAAGGTAATGCTAAACTGCTGTGAAAACAAAAGCAAAAACCATATCCAATATAACATTCAGTTAAATATAGTAGCGTTCGTACCTCTGATAAACTATATTAATAGGAATGATCCTCCACTCACAATTTAGACTGAGTTGATCTTTTATCGTTAATCATACCTGACTTTTTTGCTGATGGTGGTAAGTTGCTGCCAGCACCTCCAGTGCCACCTCCTCCCGGACTGCCACCAACACCACCAGGGCCACCGGGAGAACCAGTTTTCTTGCTCAGGAGACTATTAAAGAAGTTAGCCAGGACTCCTTCACTAGTAGCTCCAGCTACAAGGGGAGGGAGGAAAAAAAACAACACCACAACATAAAACCAAAACAGAACAGAATTTCTAAGTAAATACTGTTTTGGTGTGTTAATTAGTCTAAATAAGCATATTAAAAAGAGCAGGCAAAGCAGCTATTTTACTTCCCCAACTGTGTTTGTGCCCTCATAAGACAAGGTACCTTTCATATTGGGATCAATTTTTTTTGACCCAGTAGGGATAGGTGTAACACTGGCAACATTTGATGTTACGGATCTGTTTGGTGTCCTAGGAGATCCTCCAGGAACTCTTGGGGCGGCATCCTAAGCAGAAAGAAAAAAAAATAAAAAAATAAATTCCAAACCTGAGCTAGTCAATCTTACACTCCATGATTTAATTCTGTAGAAGAGTACATGGAATGAAGCATTTTGTTCTCACAGCTCCCAATATTTCTTTTCAATAATGTAGTATCACATGCAACTGAAATGACACAGGATTAGATTTTGATGATTGCACACAAGTTTTTTTACACTTGTATAACATCTTACAAATATTAACTTTAGTGCAACTAAAGCAGTAGTGAAGCTTTTCATTTTGTCATAAGAAACTTGAAAATCTACCTGTTACTTAGTAGTCCCTTGACCATAATGAAAACTGCACTGATTAGGTCATAGAGGAACTACACCAAATTTCCTGGTAAGACACCACGTACCACCAATGCTGTGGAAAGGACTAAATGCAGCCCAGGAGAAAAAGCATTATTCATTACTTCAAGGAGAACAAGTCATGTTTCTGCAACACTGCAGTTCATCTGAAAGGATAAAAACTCCCTTTATAAGATCACATGCTCCCCATTAAACTTGTGCTACCTTTTAGTTATTTTATTTGTATTTTAAATGCAGACGATGTCATAATTTTCACTTGACCTGAATTTTATGCCAGAATCTTAATATTCCCAGAGAGACAGTGCCAATTTCAGGATATAAAAGTCACAAAGGCAATTCAGCCAACATAGTTTGCCCCTTGGCACACTCTTGGGACAGAAAGGGGAGTTAACTAACTGCTTAAATACATTCTAGCATATGAAAAGCAAAACCATGTAAAGCCCTTGTTGCCAATACAAGCTGTCATGACTAGCTGTGAAGAAGTGTGATAATTTTAGAGCAGTATATGATGTAGACGTTAAACACTATGTAGTTTTATAAAAATTAGATCAAAGAATATTTGATAGTGCAATTAAAACAAGCAACCCTCTAAAACATAAAGAGAATAATTTTCATGTGATGATATATAAAATTTTTAATACTAACCACTGGCCTTCCTGCAGCAGTAGGTGGTTGTTTCGCCAACTGCGACTGCAAGAAACAAACCCATGTACTGTTAGATATTACAGTAACTAAGAATACAAATCCAAATTTGTATTGAGAATGTTTTTAAATGAAACACTGGCTGCTCATTTTATAGACAGAAAATTACCTGCTGCTTCATAAGAAATACTTGGTCATCTTCTGCTACAATTTCTTTTTCATGAACAAACTGCAATACAAAAACATTAACATGATTTTGACTAAAAGAAATGTATTTCCTTTTACAGTTCCCTGTGAGATGAGCAAGGCATTCAACAATGAAGTAAATGTGTAAAATATTATGTTGTTTGCTATAAGACTTTAAGACTGCTACCTCATGATTCTATTTAAGCTAAATTATTTAGAAGTGAAATAGATCTCCAGTCTTTAAGAATTGTTCACAGATGTACATGCTCTGCAGCATGCTCACATCTCATTAAAATAATACCAAGGCTGGGCCTTGATAAGTTATAGGTAACTATGGCAAAAGTGACTCTGCACCTACATTGCATCAGACTTGTGGACAGAGACATCTTAGATCTCAGGTCTATGTGTGAAATCACAAGCACCCTCCCTCCGAATAAGCTCACCACAAATCTTTGCCAAAACAAGCATGGCAAATAACAATATCAAAGTTTATAATCCAAGCCTGATGTTTATAAGCATGCAAAAAAAATTGTCAGTTATGTTTTCTTTGGACAATTATTGTTTAACATACTGCTATGTGTCTTGATTTTTTCCCTAATGCTTGCAGAAAGGACATAGTATTAGTTTTCTCAGCTAAAATAATTCACACTTGGAAATATGATCAGCCCCAATTTCTTTACTTTGTTAGAAAAAGCCAGTTGTCTTCAATAACTTCTGCATGCATGGGGCCCATGGCTACTGGCATTTTGTTCAATAGTCCCACGTGTGTTTTCAGGTCATTCTGTCAAAGCCTTTTGTTAAATAGTATAAGGGAGAAAATATACTGAATATATGTACAATCAGTTTTCACATGTTAGGGGTTTTTTTATTTTTTACACTATCTCAAGCTGTCTTATTTTAAATACCTCAATAGAAACAGAAAGCATTATGAAGTTAGGAGCAACTCAGAGCAAAGTGGAGCGCTCTTAAAAAAAATACTAACTCAATACTAACTCAACGGGTAAATGACACTTAAGATTTTTCAGTACCAAATATATATTAAAAGCAAAACAAGTATATTTGTAGTCTTGAACAGTGTAACGGTGACAGAAAAAAAAATAGTGTAAGCTGGAGAAGAGCTATACAGAACAAAAATACATAACATTTTTTTGATAACTAAAGAAAAACTTTACGAACAAAATAAAAAGTAAGAAAAAAACCACACAAGTTTTCATAGTCATGATAAACTGGAAGCAATGTGTCAAAGAAAGAGAAACAGTCCAAAAACTGACAGGTAAATAAATAGACAAGAAGTTGAATGCCAAGACATCTCAATTTACCTTTCTGACTGGTGGTTTTGTTATGATATCTTCAAAACTGTCTTCTGCTTTTAGTGTCTGAAAGTTCTCGTGCAATATTCCTATCTTCTTGTCATTATCCCAACCTGCAGGACTAGATAAAGGATTATTTGGCTTTAAATTATATCATTACTTCAGGTTATTCTTCTGTGCAATCTTGAACTGCCCACAACTGAAAGCCAGGAAAGTTGTCATAGTTCCCACTCTCCTGTGCAAGCTAGTTATTGACTAGTACAACTAATTCAGAGATTAGTTCACCCAAACAGAGAAGGGCAAAATCTCTGGGTTTAGCATTTGTCTTTGAGGCAGCGAGTATTTGTAGTATCAATCCACTGGCACTCAACAAACTCCAAGTCATGAGAATGTTAAATGAAACTTTAAAAAGCATAAACAAAAAAGGCTCTAAATGCTGTTTAGGGTCTTGAGCAAGTACATTTTGTAGTCACATACACATAACAATGCAGATAACTTACATAAATACTGCATCTTTTTCCACAACAACAGCTGGAACATTGAAAGGAAATCCATACAACTTCTGAACTATATATTTATACACTAAATCAATGTTTTTGTTCTCCTTTACTGAAGTGTAAATAAGTGCTGCCCCATCTGAACAAACTTGTTAAAGAAAACTTGGTTTAATGGCTAGTAAGAGATACTAAAGTGACCCTTCTTTGTTACTTCAAAGGTTATCTACTTTGTAGAATTTAGAGGGAATACAAAATCAAATAGGTCAAACAAACTTCAAACTCTTGATTTGTGAATAAGCTATTCAGTAATTTGAATCTTTCTGCGTTTGTTTTAGGCCAGCTCATCTATTGCTTGTAAACTACAGGCTCTTCTCACTTTCTAAGCCCACAACACCAACAGTTTCACTACGATGCCTTCAAAACTGTCTTCTGCTTTTAGTGAACAAAAATTTTCGTGCCATATCCTTCTATCTTGTCATTATCCCATCCTGCAACAGATACCACGGCATTAATACTAGTAGCTTCAAAGTGCAGAAGATCCTCCACTTTCTCACCTGGGTTTTTAAATTAGGGGAGCAAGTTCTTACATTATATGGTGAACATTAGAGACTAATTCCTACTAATATATTGCATTCTTCCTGCATCCACAAGACTTGTTTAAATTACCCATAATTCCATTTTGAAAAATTAGGTCTTGGAAGCCCTTTGAAGGAAGTGGTACTCAACTGAGGTCTCAGGTTCTTCAAATAATGTTTCCACCTGTTAACAGTTGTCTCTCCAATAGCATTTAAAATTCCCTTTACCACAGCACAAATGATGACGACACAATGTAGGTATGTTACTGGCATCTAAAATCTAGATCTCAGCACATCTAGCAGACTAAGCAACATGAAACAGTTTTTTATGCACTTCTTTTTAAAAAATAAAAGTTTTAAAAAAAATAATAGCATAGCAACAGCTTATGTGCATTGCCTCTGTACCAACACGAGAAGCCAGTGGATCTTTCCTACAGCAATTCACATCTTTCCTTCCCTCATCACCTCATCCTGTGGAATTACTGAATGCTGAAGAGACTGCATGTTTGAGTCAAAAAGAATAACATGCTTTATGTGTATCTGCAACAAGATCAGACTTAAATTAATTATCTTATTATTTTAGGGACCTTGTCAACTAAGATGTCCTGATTTGTGAACTGAATCCTAAATATGAAAAGGAAAGCAAGTAAAGAAATTCACGGTAAGGGACATGCTAGACTTGCAGCTCTGTTACAAGAAGAAAAGGAAAGAACAGAAATGAGAATAGTTTAATTCAACACTGCCTGTAGGGGTAGCTGAAACAGACTGACAGCTACAGAAAAGGAGTTGCATCCTACTTTGGTACAGATGCAAATATTCTTTTAAGCTGGTCAAAATTAATGCAAAGATTTAATTGAATCATCATCATCTCTTTATGACATGTTAAAGGATACATTGTAAGCAAAACCGTCTGATATGTGACTGAATGAAGTCAAAGTGTTCATCCCTGTAGTCGTGCTCTTTTTCCAGAACGCTGATGGCATCACACTGCCAAAATAAACACAAAATACACCCTCTTTAGTTACCTAAATAGCGGTGCTGCTACACATCTAGTTCACAGCTGGGCAAGGGGGATGGAGTCGGGTGGGTGGTACAGAGAAAAAACAAAAACCTGCTAAGATAGTTTAGAAGCATAAGTGAACCATTTTTTTTAACAATATATAACTTGATGTGCATGTACTGTGGTCAGCACTGACTTGAGAGTTAAAGTGATCAACATTTTTCTTTCATTCCCCCTCCAATGCAATAATTCAAAGTCTCTGTTGAAGACCTTCCCACTGACTGACACCACCATTTTCTGCCCAATGTATTTTTACGCACTGTGGTATTATAGGACATTGTGGTTTTTACCCAGTTACTAACTAGCCCTTTGCAGAGGGAAGCCAAAGCAAGAAATGTGGAAGCAGAAAAAAGAGGGTAGGGGGTTGGGCAGAGAGAGGAATAACAGAGACCCAACAGGTGAGAAAGAAGGTGCTTTTCAAATGAGCGGATTAGCCTTTCAGTGAAGGAACAGCACACGCATCAAAGGGTTTATTCTTTCACTGTGGGCCAGCAGAGGTGGCAATAGCAGTATGCTTAATGCCAGTGAGAACTGAACAGCTGAGGGAGAGGGGAAAGAAAAAAAAAAAGAGAAAAAAGCCACAAAAGAAACACACCATTTTTTTTCCTTTAAACTAAAAATACAGTTACATATCTAAACAGAAACCAAAACAGGTCACAGAAACATCCTAAGAACTCAGGAAAGTTAACAGAGCAGCACTTTACTAACTAGAATCCTCAAGTATATTTATCTTCAGAAAAATATCAGAAATATTAAAAAACCTAGCAAAACACTATTTGTGGAATAAGGAGGACTGAGGAGATCAAGGGGAATTCTAGTTGCTTACTGACTAGCTCACTTCTGTAAGCAAAACCAGATCTGAGGTATTCCTCAATTCCTTCAGAACTGGCGGAACTAAAGGAAAAACTAATCCCAAGATAACATGCAATGAGGGCTTCCAGAAGATAACCAACCTTCAACATTAAACATTTTTAAAGAATTCTTATGCACAGTATTCAGAATGACTCAAGCACCATGTGCTTCCCACCCCAAATCCACAATTGACAGCATTGCTTAAATAAACTGTGAAAAAAACCTAAAACGTGAAACAAACCTTTGTACAAACTACTACTACTGGAA
Source organism: Aegotheles bennettii (assembly GCA_013398125.1). Classification (NCBI taxonomy): domain Eukaryota; kingdom Metazoa; phylum Chordata; class Aves; order Caprimulgiformes; family Aegothelidae; genus Aegotheles; species Aegotheles bennettii. The sequence goes on from VZRW01009700.1 coordinate 60,486, forward strand.
TGCCTAAGTTACATGTTAGTGTATCTGCACCCAGGGGTAAAATCACACTGTCATCTTTGTCTTCCTGTAATGAAGTATTTCTTCTCTGTGGAGAAGCTGGAAAATCCTCGCCTGGTTCTATATATTCCTGGAAGTCTCTTACCACTGAAAATAAAAAAAGTTTTATTAAAAGATCAGATACTTAATATTTCAACAATGATTTCCACTGCCATTGATCTCTAGCACTGTTGACTGCATAGTACCTCTGTTTCTTTATGTTGAAAAAATTGAGCATGCACCGAGTGCTGACTGTTTGCTCTATGCAGCACAAGAGAGAAATAGTAAGTTTGAGATCTGCTTTTATCAGCAGCCAGAACATGATCAGATGAAACTGTCCATAAGGACAGCATTAACCCAGTTTTATTTTGTCACTGTGGAACCATTAGGTAGTTGCTGTTAACTATTAACTATTATTGCTTAATATATTTCCTAAAAGACACAAGTTTCCTTGCATTCTTTTTGGCAAAATTAAGAGAACAGTTTATTAGAACAAACAGAATTATGCCTTACAGATATTGCTTAGCTGCTACCATATATCAGGTTTTACCTAAAACCCCTTTGTCCACACTTTTCTCTCTCTGTACCGTAAATCTACAGTAGTAGTAAGCAAAAAGAATACACAAACATTAGTTATTAACTAGCTTTATAATTAGTTAATAGCATATTAAATATTTGGTATGCTTTTACATTAGATCAGATACTACTCTGAAATTTAGCAAGGAGAGTAAGTCAGAATATAACAAGAATTAGAAAAAAAAGTTACAAGTGCAAACATCTGTTGTCAGGTTCTGATGCATACACCCAAGCCTCTAATTGTGCAGTCACTTACTATTCCTGCAGTCAGGGATGCAATATGAGGCATAAAATGTCTGTACCTTTCACATCACGTGTCCTATTTCACACAGCAGAAACAGGATTCTACCAAACCCCACCACTCATTACTTTTCCATGAGTAACACATCCTGATTCAGCCAAAAAAAAAAACAGGCAGCAAGACAATTTAGCTGAATCATGCACACTAGCAGCTAACTACTCCAGCACATTCTCACTGCTTCGTCCTGATTTATGTTAATCCACATCTACCTTCACTAAACTGATTGAAACCCTCCAAGTTTATATGTAGAAAAGCATTAGTTGAATTAAGAGAGCAAGACTTATTTCAACACCCTAGAGAAAGAAATGTGTTAGGCCAAGGTTATTCAACTTTTCTACAGATCTTGGAGTTCACAATAACAAAAAGCACGTGCACAGATTATCATCTTTACTTGAACAGTCAACTCAGGCTCTTATTCAGGGAATGCTGCTACTTCAGTCTGATCTGACAGCTTCCAAGAGCCTCCCAAATTGACCATGTTTTAAACCCGCAGTTCTCACCAAGATATGCCAGGCACCCAAGGGAGTCTTTCCCACACAGCATCCTGTCTGTTCTGGGATAATTGCATGCTAAAATAAAAATCACACTACTCCAGCGCTAGCAGTCCTCCAGTGGATTCCTGACATTCCCATTGTATGATCATTACATACTAATCTTTATACAAGTACAGAAAACAGTAAGAAGGAGGATTGGCATAGTGCATCATGACTCAAAGACTATGGAATACAATCTCAGGTCTTCCTTAGAGACACAATTAAAATGACCAAGCCACAAAGCTTCATTAGACAAAGCTGAACACAGGAACAGGAGGAGCTGTTCCAACCTCCCCCAGCCAGCTGCTATGTATCCCCTAATGCCTTCCCACACCAGCTTTAGTACTCACAGGGTCTGCCTTTGAGTGGAGGTAAGTTGCTAGAACTGGAAGACAAACACCACAGCACACCTCTGGAAAACTACACACAAACCCTCTGTAGATTTCAGTCCTGTTAGCAAGTTAAATCAGCTTTCAGAAGCCTCTCAGGAGCACAGAGCCTGACAAGTAGGACTATGTAGCCAGAAGTCAGGCAAGCAAGATTCCTCCCTCCTCCTTTTGGCAGTGTCAAGCTGCGGCCCGCCTAGCAATGCATAAAGCCACATCACAGGAGGTTCAAAACAAAAACAGCTTCCAGTCATATCTGGATTGTGTCCAGAGCCATTATACTCAACACGCAGACCATCAATATCTATAAGAATTAGACCAGATGATAAAAGAACAAGAGAGCAAACAAAACTTTTAATGAGTAGCTGCTTTTCTTGAGTCACATCATCACTTAAATTTTCTGGATTTTGTGGAGCCTCACTATTCTGTTCACTCAGTAAAGAAGCAAAACTATCAGCTTACACATTCTTTATAACAGAGATACTGTGTCCTTACTACTTTCATCTTGTAAAATCCTATTCTGAAACTGTTTGGGGAGGTGTTTAATACACACACTAACACCACCCCCCCAAAAAAACAAAAGCAAAAGGAAAATCAAAAAGCATACCCAAAAGAGCTCAGCTCCTTCCTCCTAAACAAGTTCTTCTTGTGGAAGATACGATTCTCAAGGATTCCCTTAGAAGAATCTCTCTCTTAAAAGAATAAACAAAACAACCAATCCCTTCCCCCCAATCCAGAGTATCTACAACTGTCACCTTATGGGCCACTTTATTGCACCACGGCTACAACCTGCATTTCTGAAAAAGCAGTTCAAGAATCTGGCAGTTGCTTAAGAACAAACCAGTTCCAGAGAGCAACTTCAGACTTATAAACAAAGCTTAATCATGCTGTTTTATCTTAAACACACAGCTTTCTCACGTGATCTCCCTTGTAGTAATTCACTGAGACATGAATGGGAAACTCACGTTTTGGTGCTGCCAAGGGAAATGCAGTGGCTACCCAAAAGTAATACAGAGCAATGATGTTAGTGAGTTTGGTCAGGTAATTTAAGGAATCCTGCAAAATCTTTCTGTTCTGCATGTTTAAAACTAAAGAGCAAGACACTGACAGAGCTATACCATATCCATGCCAAAACAAACATATAGCTGCATTAATGTCAATAATAATTATGATAAAACTCTCCAAGTAGAAAGGGCCCTGACATTACCATGCTTTCATGAATTCTTCCAACATTTACACTTTTGGTAGACAGGGAACAGGTCCCAGATTCTCTAGACTGAATAATTACAGGAACAGTTAAGAAGCTGATGCAATGATTTGCTTTCTAAATAAACAAACAAACAAATAAAGCTAAGAAGTTTTTTCTATTGGAGAATCTAGAAAAATCTGTAAGAAGCAAGACTGTAAATTCAACCCAGCTGTGTTCATTCTGAAAGCTTTCTCCTTCATCCCCCAAGTTAAGGTACTTCTGTTGGAAAGAAATACTAGTATTGTTCGCATAGCTAATTGAGACTTATCTGAAATTTGACCGCCAAATAACTCCTTATTTTAAGCAACACTTCCAAAGAATGAAAAAGACTGCAATGGCAAGGTTAAATGGTGCAGAAAGCATTAAGCATATTTGATTTAAATGGATTCCTACGTATCTGCAGAATACTCACACTTCTGTTCCATTTCTTTCATTTCTTCAGGAGGAATTTTTAACTTGTCAATATGTTCTCTTGCAACACGTGCCCATTTTTGTAAAGAATCCAGTGCAGTCCAAGGCCTAGACATGTCTACTACCAACATAATTAGAGTGTCCTTTAGAGAGCTTGCCTCAATTGCAAATTTAAGAAGACCTTTGTGATACAGGTCACCATCCAAAATCCATACATTACATCTTGTTTGGTCTACAAAAAAAAGGAAGAACATTTTATGAGACTTATTTGAAACAGTCCACTTCATAATGGCTATTAGATCTTCTTTAGATATCTAACATATGAGGAAGAAAGCAGATGACATGTTTTATCAGGTAATTGAACATATGTAACACAGCAAACTGCAGGCTGTGGAGACCCCCCCTTCTCTTCTAAACTGTGATGTTTAATGGCTTATAACTGAAGATCTTAAATAAGTTATCTGAAAGGGGGAATCCAAAGATAGCATTCAGCATTTCCAAAATTAATATTTACCCATTTTAGAGAGGGGAAACTATTTTCTTCAGGATGCAACTTAGAAAGGGGGAATTGGGTGAATTCAGCCATTCCTTCTCAGCTCGGCTCTGAAGGACTGCCATCTCCCCTTCAAAACTCCAATGTGATACACCTATATAACTCTTAAAGTACAGAATGTATCTTGGCCCTTCAGAAAACTGGAGCAGAACTGCAAGTTTTACAATTATTTAGATGGACTCCGCAGGCGAGAAAGTTATTTTTCAGATTTGCAAAAAATCAGGATCACAGAATTCTAGGGGTTGGAAGGGACCTCTGGAGATCACCTAGTCCAAACCCCCTTCAAAAGCAGCTTCACCCAGAGCCAGTGGCACAGGATTGTGTCCAGGAGTGTTTGGAGTGCCTCCAGAGAAGGAGGCTCCACAACCTCTCTGGGCAGCCTGTTCCAGTACTCTGCCACCCTCAAGGTAAATAAGTTTTTCCTCATGTTTAGACAGAACTTTCTGTGTTCCGGTTTGTGCCCGTTGCCCCTTGTCCTGTCACTGGTCACCACTGAGAAGAATCTGGCCCCAACAGGACAATCACCATACAAACAGACCATCCTACTGCTTTTTTGCTTCCAAAACACCATACTTGAATATTCAGAGACATTTCTGTGGTAAATGAAGACCTGGTGATTCAAAATTAGATAGCTTAATATAATTACATTTTGCTTTCAGGTAACTTATTACTTGTTACTGTGGAAGACATTTAGGCCAAACTCCCAATCCTCTTAACCCTGGTCAAGTCATCTTTGAGACCAATAGTTAGACATGGAAGTTAGGAAAACAGGTGATGAATAAAAAAAAAAAAGGGCCATTTTCTTCTGGATCTCCTATCTGTATTTGTTCTTATAGCATGGACAAGAGTTCCCATTTTTTCCCCACAGCTCCCAGTATGTCCTTACTCACACCCCACTCCCTCTATTGCCTTTAGATAATTCATGACACCTCTACTGTGCTGGTCATACTCCTTTCCTTGCTCCCCCCATATATAAGCATCAGTTAACAATTCCATAACTGCATGTATCTGGGGTCTGGGTCTTAACCATCTTTTTTACCTTCTAGCCATAAGCCAACTCATGCCAGTTGAAACATCGCTTCTCCTTCCTCCAAATTTTTGGGTTGGTGGTTTGGGTTTCTTTGTTGTTTGTTTTTAAAATCTCCTTTAGCATTGTGCGCATTTTCCTACCCATCAATACATGTTATGCAGTCTTGCAGTTCCTGATACCACCAAGACAAAGTTTTCTCTGTATGTCCAAAAAGATAAATACTTGCTACAGTAATTGGGATGCAAGATAAAAGCCTAAGCACCTTTTCCTCTAGGCCTGAGGAATGCACTTTGCGTACCATCCATTCAGAACATTGCAGCTAAGACTGCTTTCCCTGGTCTTTTCAGCTTTTTCTTTTGACTGGTTCCTCTCCTCCTCTAGCACTTAAGTGGTCATTCATGGTATCTACTAAAGGAATTACACTGAGAAACTTCCTCATGATGCAAATTGCTCATGGCCTATGCTGGACTCCTGCAAATTATCAAGAAAGAAAAACATCCCACTGTCACTCAAAATATCACATTACTGAACCATTGCTTTCAAAGTGGTTTAGGATATTATTAGAAATACAGACTTACCATCTCGATCTTCATCATGCACATTTAAATACAAATACTCCATTCCTCTTCCTTTTTTGTATTCCTCTATTCCTTGCATTTTTCCTATTAAGCTAGTTTTACCTGCTCCATCTTCACCTGGAGAGACAGAAGTTGGATATCACTCAATCTTTAATCACAATTACATACTAAAAACCACTTGGGGCAAGAAAGAAACCATATACCAACAGGGTGACAGAGCTTATTAAAATTTTGAAATATAGCAGGCTTTGCCCAACGTATCCATCTGTTCAAAGTAAATGCCTCAGCTTCAAATCTTATTTTTAATTATTTTGATGTTTGCTAAATGCAATTATGCCACTGACTATCCTATCTGAAATAGGCTCTTATACCTATCTTTACAAAGATACCTCAAGGTATATCTTTTGAGATACTTCAAACAATTTCAGTTTTGCAACTGCAACCAAGGTGGTAACAAAGTCTCTCTAAAGCAGAGTTCAAGTCACAGTAAACTCATTTTACAATCAGAAGAATACGATTTAGAATTCTCTGATATCAAACAGTGCACACCATCAGGCTCAGTAAGGCAAATCTGTTTCCTTAGCTTTTATGGGTTGGTTTATTTGTATCTTTTTTCTGTTACAGGTCTGAAGAAACCTTAAAAAGAGGTGACAAAGAGTAAGTCCATTGCCTTACAACATACATGTATTTGGATACACACACTGTGACAAGCCTGCAATCCAGATCTATTCACTCCTATTCTCTCCCCTCCAAAAAAACCCCTGAGATAACCAGCGTAAGGCAAATACCTCAGCTATTGCCAGAGTCTCTTCTCAAAAACTTCTATTTCTAACCATATGTCCCAGAGCTGGAAAACTCCATGTGCATTTTTTCCAGTTTGAAAGAGTAACAAATTGAATTTAGACACAAAGTGGGGTTTTGCCACTCTAATTTGGCAGTAAGATGGGCATATAACAGTCAGACATTAGAAAATTCTTGGAACTCACTCACAGGTTATAAATTAAGATTAAAACCAGGTTACTAAGAAGTACCTTATCAGCTTTATGCCAAACAGAACACTTTTCTTCCCAAGTCTCTCCTATACAGGGAGAGTATAAACATAACAAAGAGTTCAAGGACAGTAATTTTCACTGCTAAACATAATCAAGTTTTCCCTTTAAAGGGAACTGACCATGATCTTATAGACAATATTATGGCTATATTAAAAAGACTACAGATATAACCATAGAAAACAGAAGAAAAACCATACTGTGATAGACTGGTTTTGAATTTACTCAACATATCATTCCCGAGATCACTGCGTGAAGTCTTCAATTTAGAGTTCAGCTTTATTTGCAAATTTCAGTAATAGCCTAGAAGCTATGAGAAAGCATAAGACTCTAAGCAGACCAGGGGATTTTACTCAATGAATGAGAAGGCATTTAACAAAAAAACAAAACAAACAAACAAAAAAAAACCAAACACAAAACAAAAGAGAGAAAAATAAGACCAGAACTAAAGTTTAAGATCTGGTTAAGTATAGGTAAGTTAAGTGAAAAATGAACTTGCATCAGTTTAACTTTTTCAATGTTTAAGAGTTTGTTTGCTAGTTCCTTAACTGTATTAAATCAAGACACACCTAAAAGCAATGATAGCTGATTTTACATAAACATTGGAAATCACAGCTATTTTCTATTCATTCACCAAGCTTCTCCTCCTCTTGTGAGAATATTCTTTTAAATAAAAATTCTGCCAAGGAGTGCAAGCTTTGTCACAAGGATGAATTACAATTCCTCCTCTGCCCTCACCCAAGTACTTATCCAAGCTTCTTCAATTTATCATCTATGAACAACTGGAGAGACTTCATTAAGAGCTGCTGCACTGACATGTTATGCTGCTGAAGCTGCTATTACTTTTGCAAACAATTTCTGTATGATTCATTCTGTTATTTTACCTTTTTGAACAGGTAGCTTCAATTAATTTGTGCCAGTAGAAGGCTCAGAAGGTAAGACAAAACAAAATTTGTTATTCTTTTTAAAAAGGGGTTGCACTTCACAGCTTTCCTAGTTTCTCAGAACAGCTGACCTCTAGCTAAGTTCTCTTGCACACTAGTTTGTTTCACATAGTGGCGATGAAGATTACAATTTGTTTGCACTGGGAAAGTTTAGCATCTTCTGCAAAGCACATCTGCCAGTTCCTAGCAAAAGTGGCTACAAGTTAAGTCTGAGAAATAATCTGTGGTTGTGAAAAGTTCTAAACGTGACAAAAAGATACACTTCAGCAGTCTAAACTAAAACATACTTACAGAAATGCTAATATACATGCAACTTTATTGTTTAAAAGTGCTCATGCTAAACAATAAAGGCACCACTCAGTGGACAAGGAATAGGCTGGACTGTCACACTCAAAGAGTTGTGGTCAACAGTTCAATGTCCAAGTGGACATGAGTGATGAGTGGCGTTCCTCAGGGGTCAGTCTTGGGATGGTGCTGCTTAACATCTTTATCAGCAACACAGACAGTGGGATTGGGTGCACCCTCAGCAAGTTTGCTGATGACACCAAGCTCTCTGGTGCGGTCAACACTCTGGAGGGAAGGGATGCCATCCAGAGTGACCCTGACAGGCAGGAGAGGTGGGCCCATGCAAAACCACAGGAAGTTCAACAAGGCCAAGTGCAAGTTCCTGCACCCGAGTCAGGGCAACCTCAAGCACAAATACAGACTCAGCAGAGAATGGATTGAGAGCAGCCATGAAGAGTAGGACTTGGGGGTGTTGGTTGATGAGGAGCTCAACATGAGCCAGCAGTGTGCGCTTGCAGCCCAGAAAGCCAACGGTATCCTGGGCTGCATAAGAAAAAAAGTATGACCAGCAGGTCAAGGGAGGTGATTCTCTGCCTCTACTCTGCTCTCCTGAGACTCCACCTGGAGCACTGTGTCCAGTTCTGGGGTCCCCAACATAAGAAGGACATGGAGCTGTTGGAGAGAGTCCAGAGGAGGGCCATAAAGATGATCAGGGGGCTGAAGCACCTCTCCTATAAAGACAGGCTGGGAGAGTTGGGGTTGTTCAGCCTGGAGAAGAGAAGGCTTCTGCAGAGCAGCCTTCCAGTACCTGAAGGGGCCATAGGAAAGCTGGAGAGGGACTTTTTCAAAGGCATGTAATGATAGAATAAGGGGAGATGGTTTCAAACTGAAAAGAGGGTAGATTTAGATTGAATATTAGGAAGAAGTTCTTTCCTGTGAGGGCGGTGAGACACTGGCACAGGTTGCCCAGAGAGGTTCTGGCTGCCCCCTCCCTGGCAGTGTTCAAGGCCAGGTTGAATAGGGCTTGGAGCAACCTGGTCTGGTGGAAGATGTCCCTGCCCATAACAGGGTGGTTGGAATTGGATGATCTTCAAGGCCCTTTCCAAGCCAAATCATCCTATGATTCTATGAAATTTTATCAGTATGGCATAAGACAAGTTGACTTGATATAAAATTAGTACCTTTGGACACATATGCACACACAGTAATCATTTCAGCTTTCCATCACAGAATTACTTAAATTTAATCTGTTCTGTGAAGAAGATTCTCTACTCCCTTCTCCTTAGCAAATATCCACCCATTTCAAAACAGGTAGGTGGATCACTGACATACGTAACTGTATCATACAAGTTACTGCGTGCAGAAGCAGTGCTCATCATTCACTAGAAAGCCAGAATGATGCATCAGTGAAGGTTGAAGTGACTGGTACTACTTTCATTAATTACTCAGTTTAATGACGAGACTAGAACAGTTTGCAGATGATGAGAGAAACCAAAGTATTTGTGGAGAAAAGAGTTAGAAGCAGTACTGGCAAGTGATCCGAAACCAATTAGCAATGCATAAACCAACTAGTCTACCAGTAGGACAACCCACTTGCAAGGGTGCAAGATAGCTGCCTAGCCAAATGTGCCCTATTCTGCAGAAGATCCTGAATTCTCAACAGATTTAAGTCAAGTTGGAGTCAATATTATGGAAAAAGCTGTCAGAAAGTAAAACCAGGACCATCATATATGACATAAGGAGTTCTTCCTTTTTGCCCACACAATTTTTTAATCATAAAAAGTTAGAAAAAGATTAAGACTTGAGGTTTCATCTATCTCTACTTTCTAATATGTTGCATATACCTTTTTAAAATTGTGACAGCTGCAAATGTATTTGTATCTTTGTTATTATTTTTTTCAACCTAAAGTCTTCAGTACAAAATATGTGAAAAGTTAACACACTCTGAATGTATCGAGTTATGCTGGAAAACAGCAGCAGAAATTAGTCTATTACGTATTTTAGGTTTGATGGATAATGTATAGTGTAGTAATGCAATTAGTGTTAAGTACTACCAGGGACGTATATGCTTTTTTTAAAAAAACCAAAACAACTCAATAAGAATACATACGCACACACACTATTTGGCTTTGAAACCCTGAGACAATTAAGCATATTTAGAGATATCTAAAGGAGAAAAAAAAAAGTGTATGAAAAAGTAATGCTATTTATTTTCAGACAAAAGGGAAATTTCATATTCTTGAGACTTAAATACCACTGCATATTAATATTCAAAAAATGTTGCCTAAAGTGCTACTGAAGCAATATATAAAAGAGCCTCGTGCACCTTAAAAAGAGCCATCATCATCCTCCCCTTCCCTCCAAAATTTTGAGATAAAAAAATCCTTTAGCAGCTTCTTTTCTAACTGTGTGATAATCAAATTATCAATTGACTTCTGTATATAAGCTCACAGAGCAAAACATTTCTGACACACAATTCTCAATACAGAATTGCAAGGTAGAATAAAAATCAAGTAAATCATTGCAAATTTAAGATTTTGTATCCTTCTTTTGCAAGTAACATAAAAGGTCCTCCTTTTCCAGGGTAAATCCGAAGGAACCAAAGTTCCCCATTACAAACTGCACTTACACATTAATACTACAGTGAGGAAAGAGAAGTGATGCCTCCAGCAAGCAGTGCTGTCGACAAAAGCTGAACACAAGTAAAAGAGGGACAACAGATTTAATTTTGCAGAAGAGTCAAGCTAGGAAGCAACTGAACCAAAGCCAAACCAATCTGCTTACCCACAGTATTTCACCATCTTGTTAACAAAATGGAAAGTCTTATACTCAACTAAACAAAAGCCATTTCATGTTTATCTCCACACTGCTACCTCTCAGAGGCTCCTTTGATGAGTTCCTCAAGCATGGGGTTGTGCTGGGCAAAGCTCCTCTGTCCACAGTGCTGCTCTGTCTGTAAAACAGACTTTGACGACATCCTTCTTGTTGCTGCCCTCAAAGATATAGGAAGCCATAACACAAAACCCTGCCCAGCCTCCACACTTCCCACTACTCCAAGAAAAAAGTATGTTTACTGAGCAGAAAATGGAGTGTCACTAAGTGTTCTGCTACAATACAGAATTTGGTGGAACAGTCACCCGTAAATGGGAAGGATGGGCAATGAGGTGAATGAATCACTTTCTGTGACTGCAGCAAGCAGACAGTTATCTATGAACTGCTGCTTATACAGTACAACCATAAACTATCACATCAGAGACAACTTAGGCTTTCTATTGCAGAACTTCCCTAAACTTTCAATTAAACATTTAAAAATACTCATGCAATTTCCACATTTCTTTCAGCTTAGAAAATGAAAACGGAAGCACATTTTCACTTGTCTTACAACAAGAGATCTCCTACTTCTCACAGAAGTCTGTACACAGAAGATCAATGTGTTATCTTCAGGACAGACATGAGTTTTGACTTTTTATTTGAAATTTTTTCTCCACTATAAAGTGTCAAGTGTGTTTAAAATATGGCGAGGCAAAGCAGCAAGAGGTGACTGTTTCTTCTGTGTCATCAGTATTGTTGCTCTGCCCCCGTTCCATCCGGGGCTCTGATCTGTTTTCAACAGCTCTCTGAAAAGCCCTGGAGGCACTTAATTGTGTGTGATCAATAATCTTACTGGTTCCTTGATGGAGTGGTTTTTGTTTGCTTTTTAAAACCATCAATGAAAATTCAGCTTGATATAGGAATTTTACAGCTCATCTCTAAAAAATATGTTCAAGCAAGGCCAAGCAAAAACATAGATAATCGTCCTAATTAATCCCTTCTGCCTGCCCCAAAAGGCATATTTTTGTGAACTAGCTTTATACTTTTTACAAAACAAAGACAGCTTCTGGGTAGAACAATTCACAACACATATTTCTAACATAAAATATTTAATATTTATATTAACAGAAAAAACCCACCTCACTTAACTATGATAGGAAAAAGTCATCAAAGCCAAACCTGAACTATCAAACAGGGCAAAGATGCCTTCCCAGAATCACCATACCATGTGGAATGTCTGAATCCTAATACAGTGCAGTGGAAATAACAGTCATCTTACTACCAGAACCAAGTGCATGTGTACTACAGCTATTTTCAAGATAAAATACTTCTCACAAGCCAATAACTGGCTTCCCACAGCCACATATTAGTGAAAGAGACTTGTTTATACACACTACACTAACTGAAGAATGCCTTTTGCAGAACAAGACCAACATAATCAGAGGAAGCCAAATTTAGTTTGCTTTCAGGGAACTAAAGAACAAAATTAATCATGCTGATGAGACCCTTCTCTAGAATCCCTCAAAACAACATGGAAATTCACAAAAAGTAGGTCATATCAAGTCTTCAAGTAACTTGCCACTAAATTATAATTTACTCATTGGACAAAAAAAACTTCTCTAGTTTTGTTGTACTCCACCAGATAAGTATTTCCTCTCACGAATGATTAATTTGATATTTTGTGATAACTGAAAAATTAAATGACTTTTCTGAGGATCACCCTAATTGCACTTCTATTACAACATGATAGAAAGCAGATTGTAGATGATCGTTCCAGGACACTTTTTGTCAAGCCCAGCACCACAAGAATAAATGGCCTGACTGTGGAAACAGGTACAGCAGTAACAGTGTTACTTATGCTTGGAGAAACCCACAGTCAGAGAAAGCAAAATACTGCAGAGAATTCTATGGTGAATATGAAAGCATGCATCTCTAATACTACTGTGTTAAAGGTTGCACGTCATCTAGTGTATTTTACCCAGGTTCACTACCAAAATAGAATAATTCCATGTTACTATCAAAGGGATACCTTTACGGGTACTCCTGCCACTAGCCTGCCTGGAGAACACAGAAGCACAATTCCTTTCACTGTTGCTCACCTTTGGAGCTATTTCAGAGATAGATCCAGTAATCTGCAACACCTCTGGCAAAGCAGAGAAAAATTAAAATAAATGCAATTCAAGAATTTCAGAACTTTCTGTGCTGTTCTAAGTAAGTTTTACTACACAGCATCCATGTAGGACGCTTTTGGGATAGGTATTATAGCATAGGCTTTGGGGAAAGGTATTATAGCAGGAAGGACACTATGAAGAAGTACTACTTAGTTCTAAAAAAGATGTAGTTGCAAAACAAGCAATTAGAATTTTATCTAGGTCAATGCCCCATCAAAACATTTGACACTTTAGAAGTAGAACTCTGCTGGACTGAAACAAAATGTGACTACATTTGGAAGGCTTTCATCACCTGTAGAAGATGAAGTTACAAGAAGAGAAGGAAAAGAAGCTATCCGACTTAACTTCTGCAGTACTAGAGAATTAAGAAACATTTGAAATAAAAATATGGGCGGTATCAACAAGCAGTATTTCATCAGCTGTAATGACAAAACGATCACAGCAAAACTTTCTGCTTTTTGAATAGGAAAAATAAAGTGGAAAAGTATTTTTACAGTGTTGAGTACAAATTTAAGTAACCAGATTTTACATTTATTTTATATACTCTCATGACAATTTGCTGTAGCAGAATTTAATTTTTAAGTTCACTATATTTCAAGGGTCCACTAAAAGAAAGTATCAACCTAAAACTGCTCTTCAAGATGTGCCATCTTCTACAATAACAGCCATTCCCAATACACGTACACACAGAAAAGTGTACCTGTAAATTAGCTGCAGACTGTGGAAACAACTTCTCAAGCATCCCAACAGCCACTGGGCAGGAACAGAGGTCAAAGATTCAAACAAACAGGCCTGGCCCTGAAAAGTGAGATGTCTGGGGTAAAGAGAAAATGTGGACACAAGGCAGCTGAACACTCATTGCCCACTAAACTCAAAGCCTTTATCATCAAGTGGGGCAAAATGCATAATGGAAAACAAAATGCTAGTGATTCAGTAGAAGTGTAAGTGAAGCATAAGAAGCATAAGACACTTGGAGTCAGGTGTACATGTGTCACAGGATGGTTTGACACCATTAGAATTGCAGGCAAAGAATCTACTGTGCTTCAGAGGCAGGGGAATGTATGAAATACCAAGACAGAAAGCAGCTATTCAGTTCACTCACAAGCTGGGAGCCTGTTCTCTTGTGCATCCTGGAATGACTTTGAACATTACTGCTTCAATATATGCTGCAGTTTATTGGATAAATGACTAGTCCAAGCCTCTGAATCCAAGCCTTCACACATTCTATAGCACTATGGATTGCATCCGTAACCTGCCATGGTGACTACTTAGCTGTTCTCTCTATTCCTCTTGCTGGTTCAGATATAATTGTATTAGGAAGGAAATGAACAAGAGAGCTCCCAGTTATAAGCATCAGGTTTTCCTCTGATCAGCTACCTTTATTACACAAGTGACCAGAAGAGACATTTCAGTAGGGAAAAAAAAAAAAAAAAAGAATTAAAAAACCCAGCAACAAAAATGTGCTCCTTTGGCTATATGCAAAAAATAGCTAGAAACGTCACTGAGAGCACCCAATTTCCTTAAGAGAGCAGGGATATCTTATGTTTTCTGCTGGTATAGTTTTATGAATGAGGTAAGCTATCATCACTATGATGGAACTCCTACGAATCAGAGCATACTTGCCTTACATAAATGTTTAGGAAAGCTTGTATTTTTATTATTTGTTAATACAAGAACAGAAAAATGCTTTTATATTACATGTGGCACAAATCGATGTCTTCACAAAAAAAAAGCTATTTAAAAAATGTCTGTAATTGAAATAATTTTGAGTAAGTAAAACTATAAGTTAGGTTTTTTTACTGATTTTGAGCAGAGAATTAACAGTATTGCACGTTAACCTTTACTTCACAAACCCATGTGCCACATCTGGAGCTTAACATTCGGCATTCCAGTTTCCTTTAGTTATTTCTGTGATGTCTTGAACTGCTTTCCAGGTTCTTAAAAATGAGATGTTAGCATAGCTAGAAAAAATAGCAGAATTAGCATGCCAGACATAGCCAGGTTCCCAGAACAACTAGGTATACAAGTATACACAGCGTTTGAAAAATATAAATGCTGCAGGCAAATTAGAAAACTTGTCCTAGCAAACTAAAGGACACTAAGTGGTGGGGTTTTCTGATGTGGGTTTTTTTGTGTGGTTTTGTAGAGGTTTTTTTATTTGGTTTTGTTTGTTGTTTTGGTTTTTTTTTGGGGGGGGGGGCAGGAGGGTTGGAGACTAAGGGGATTTTTTTTTTTTAAATGCCATTTGTATTGAAAGTAAGCATTAATCACTATATATCATGTTTCAGCTAGGAAGTTTTGACCAATATACTGTTTGTACTGCAAATATCTGCCTATCACAAAATGACTGAAAACCATCAAGACCCTGGTGAACTTTACAACTCCTGCTTAAAAGTACTTGAAGAGTGATGAAATGAAAACAGTCCACAGCAAGAAGTGATCTGTAATGAACAACAAAAGCTATTTAAATGAACAAAGATTAAAGATAGAGGAAATGTGAGTTAACAGTGAAATTGCAAACACACAGCTCAAGAACCTGAAGAGACAGAACTTCATATGCTGAATCTGTCCAATACAGAACAGGCAAGACCTCTCCTTTTCCTATACCAGTGTGCTCCAGGAGCAGCATCGTGACTTGTAAGTGAACAGCAAAGTGTAATACATGGATTAGGTATTCTCACAAAGATGATGGCCATGATCCTCACTGGCCAGTCCTCAGATCTGATGCTCTTTTTCCTAAATACATGCCAAACTTCTTTTTCCTTGGACCAGGGCCTTCTAGAAAACACAATTCCTATCAAAGAACTAGAATTTCTTCTACAAATCTGCACATATTTTTAAAAATGCATCAGTCAAAAAAAAAGTGTTATATTAAGCCATTCTACAAGCTGTTCATAGACAGATATAAAGAAAATTTCTGTACAACAGATTAAACATCACAGACTAAATGAGCATTTGGAAACATTCTATGGTGTCCTCTCTGTTCTGAAGGAAGCAGAGTCTCCAGTTATTGAGTACTAAGGATTGGTCTGGCTACAAAGAGAGAGGAAAAACAAGAATGTGATCTTCTTGACAAGGATCATAGCTTGAAGAGGAATCTTCCAACTTCAACAAGGACAAGTCATCCAGTTTAGTTTCAAAATATCACACAAAGCTGTCAACCGGTATGAAATCTTTCCTTTCTTCAATATCAATAGAACTGCCAATCTTAGCATCCTACTTAATTACATAACATAAAAAGCAACAAATTAAAGAGTAGTAAGTCTTGTAACAGGTTCAGTAGATCATCCCATCATCCTTGCAGAGTTTTCTCCTTCATAGTCGGTTTTAAGTCACCACTCAGCTTATCAAAATAGGAAGGCTCACAATGACTGCTTTGGGATTTTGAAGGAAAAAAAAAAATCTAACTGGAAAAACCTCAAAAGAGCACAAACCACAAGACTACATAGAATCATAGTGTGCTTAAGAGTCCACATGACTATCTTTACCGGGTTTTAACCATGTTTCCAAATACTAACACACAATTCTTTCTGGGGACAGGGAGGTTCGCAAAGGAGGTAAGAAGCAGCTAGTTAACAAATCCATCCACTAGGAATCATTAGAATGATAGAATGGTTTGGGTGGGAAGGGACCTTAAAGATCATCCAGTCCCAACCCCCTGCCATGGGCAGGGACACCTCCCACCACACCAGGTTGCTCAGAGGCCCATCCAACCTGGCCTTGAACACTGCCAGAGAGGGGACAGCCACAGCTTCTCTGGGCAACCTCTGCCAGTGTCTCACCATGCTCACAGGAAAGAATTTCTTCCTAATGTCGAACCTAAATCTACCCTCTTCGAGTTAAAGCCTTGTCTTATCACTACGTGGCCTGTAAAAAGTCCCTCTCCAGCTTTCCTGTAGGCCCCTTCAGGTAGTGGAAGGCTGCTACGAGGTCTCCCCTGAGCCTTATCTACTGGTAATAGTATTTAATAGTCTTTCAGCCAAAAAAACCCAAACCCACTAATAACAATAGAAATATATACACACACATTTAAGAGCATCCCTTTCTCTCCCCCTCCCCATTTAAGTTTTTAATTTTGCTTGATGTATGATTTTTCTTCTTTCCCTCAACCCTGGATAACAGCTGGGTCTCTCATTACTGCCCTATCAAAGTCCCCTCCTGCAACTCCTAGTCCCTGCCAAACGCCAGGTTGGACTAATGCACTGGGTGGAGATAACAGAACACAGCGAAAGCCACTGCTGCTGCACAACTTGCTGATGATATTGCTGCTGACAAGCTCGGTGCGTGTGGGCAGGACAGAGCCACCCCGCCCTCCGGCCGGCAGGGAGCGGCGGCACCGGTACCGCACGGCCACGGGGCGCTTCCTGCCCGTGTGACACCGCAGGGGCCAGCAGGCAGCACCGCTGGCACGGACGGGGCAGAAATGGTTTTAGGACCCGAAGTCAACATTCATCGGGGAGAAAGACAATAAAAATCTCCTTTCCAAGCCATCCCTAGCTAGGGAACCAGGGCGGGGTAAGGATGCCAAGGGCAGTATGGCGAGGCACCCAAGATGAGAGGGCTATTTACAGCACCTCTGGATGCTGGATATCCAAAACGAAGCAAAAACACGCAAGGGAAGAAGCCGGCGAGTTCAGCCAGCACCTTGCCACCATCACCACCCCCACCCCGGGCACCAGACACGGGAGCCCCGAGGCGCAGGGGAGGGCAGGAGCCCGGCTGCGTGAGCAGGGGAGGGCAGGGCTCGGGGTGCTGCTCTCACCCAGCAGGAGCACGTTCTTCCCCGAAGGCAGTTTGGAGCGGGAGCGTGTGGACACCTCGCTGAGGATGCAGGACCTGCCGTGGAGAGACGACAACGCTTAGGGGGGGGTCCCGCTCCGCCCGGCCCCCGCCCCCGCCGCCTCCCGGGTGAGGGGGAGGCACACGGGGACGGGGGCAGGGCAGGAGCTGCCCCCGCCGAGGGGAGGGAGGAGCCCCCT
>VZRW01009700.1:79006-105046 GCA_013398125.1 Aegotheles bennettii
GTTTGCTCCCTGGGCAGCCCCAGCCCCGAAGAAAGCAAGAAAAGTAAGTGCGGCTGGGGCTGAGACAGGGCCTGGGGGGGCTCGGTGGGTCTGGTGTTCTCCGAGAGGCCGGCCCGGGACTTGCTCTTCTCCCGTTAGAGCTGGAAAAGAAATGGGTCGGGTCAGCATCATTCTCACAACTCAGCTCTTGGCAGAAGTCCCAGAAGAAGCAAGTGTGTCAACTCTTCCCTCAGTTTACAGAGGTAACATGCTCGCTAGGGCAACACGGGAATTGTTTTAAATTCCATAAAAATCAGATGGATGAGTTTTGTACACTCGATTCAGGAGGAACTGAGCAGAGAACATTTCCTTGTGTGCCTGCCCTCCATACAGAGCCTCTGGGTATGCAGAAAGGTACTGGCAATGTTCGCAGCTCATGGATGCCAGCAGTTTGCACTGAAGTTGTTTCTTGCTGCTGTGTTTAGTTTTAATTTTTCCCAGGAAAGTCTGCTTTTTAAGTCATATTTTAAAATAGGGAAAAAAAAATTGTTTTTAATTCATAAGTTTCTTTCCATGGCTTTCTGTTGCTTTGCAACCCGAACTGTGGACATTCCTTTCACGTGTTGTTCTAGTAGAAATCGGTTATTGGAACTTGTAGGTTCATGAAAGTAAATTTCAGTAAGGTCCTTTAGGTGTAAAATAGCTGAAACAATAGCAGCTATATACTGAATTACAGGTACTTGTTGTAACAGATGTGTAGTTATTGGTCAGAAGTATTTTGTTGTGGACAGAATGCAGATGCAGAAAACTGACAAAGTTTTGGTGAAGATGTGTCATCCAGTAAACAGCAACCACTGAATACAGGAATGCTGCTGAAAAGCCAGCAAGAAAAAACACTTGTTTCATGACTCTAAGTTTTCCCAAGACAGCAGAGCAAATTGGCTTCCCACAGTTGAAAGAGGGAGTTTCTGCTCCCCCTCTCTCTGTGTGGCCTGGTATGACTTCCCTTCTTCTGTTATCTCTGGTTTTTATCACTGTTGGGTCAACTGATTTAAATCACTAAAATAGCAGAAAATTGATTACTGGAATGGTGGAAGAACTCTTCCAGTTTAGTGAGTTGAATCAGCTTGTGGAAAGGGTTTGATGAGAGGCAGGGACAAAACAAAGGGTGGGGAGCAGAGCTGACCAGAAAGTAAGGAGAGAAGGAAGAGCAGAAGGAAGAAGGAATTTGAATTTGGAAAGCAGGAATGCCCTTTCAGTGACAGTGAACATTAAAGTCAGATCAGTTGCAGGTCAAGTTGCAATTCTAAGAGAAAGGAGAAAAAATAAACAAAAAACCTCAACAGATTCTATAATACATTTCCTAACTGAAACAACTTCCAAGAGTCCAAACTTTAGCAACCTACTTCAATCAAAAGGGATAACATTGGTTTTAACATCTTTTGACAAATAAGTTGCTGTTTATCCTGGTGTGTTGTCTCGAGATTTTTGTGAAGCTTTACTAAAAAGTGGAAAATCTGTAAGATTCAACGAATTAGCTTTTAACACCTCACTCACAAAGGCACTGAAAATAATGAGAGTTTAAAACTACTTCATGTTGCTCATTACTGTAAGTGATGTTTCATGTCATATTATTTGCACATGAACGATATTAAATTGAGGTATATAAATGATATTTCCCTAGGACTTTTTTGAAACTAGAATGTGTGTGACAGCAAGTAATATTTAAAATATGTGAAAGTAGTAGAGAATAAAAGGCTACATGGAAGAATGGTAATAAGAGCATATTGCTTTGTGCTGATGTTGAGAAAAGACGGTGCAATTTTCCTGCTTTTCTGGTTTTACAGAGGATAATGTTGCTAGCTGGAAAACATATCTGGTGATTGTAAATCTACCAAAGATTATTCATAGTGAAAGAGATCTTTTATTTCTCCCCTCCTCCTTCCCCTGACATCCATTCACTCTTGAGTCTTTTTAAGGTGGCTTTTACTGTCTCATCCTCTTGTAATGGAGGATTTTGCTGCGTGCCTTTGAAAGAGATGTGTGCAATCAAGATTCTCTGAGGGTTCACTGATCAGATTGTCACCCCTGACAGTTGTGATGATGCTAATGTGGTATATTTGCTACCTTTACCAGAAGCAATCCCTCTCTCATATTCTGCCTTCTCTCCATTTTATTGTCCCCCCGGAGCTGCAGGGGAGAAAGTGAAAATGGAAATGCTTGGTCATCATACTCTCAGGTTAGGTTAAAAAAAATCAAGATGGAAACAAAAATGTTGAGAGAATCAAGCCTTGTCAGAATCAGGAATCTGCAGTATGCCAATACAGTATCTCATTTAAATTATTCATGGAGTTAGCTGTGCAGCATGATAGGAAAAGGAAATTTAGGAAAAGCTTGTAATGAAGATGAAGCGACAATAGAAAAAGGGAGGGGAGGGATGGGAAATCAATAAGACATTATTTCCTTTCCTCCCCTGTAAAATAATTTCTGTCTTGCAAAATGATCTTGTGAATGTGTGGAAACAACCATTCCACACACCCATTTCCAGGAGGTAACTGTGAACCGGAGCTGATGTTAATGATGCCCAGCAAACATAAAAGCCTCATTTTCTCCTACCTCACCCAACCTTTAGCTTTTTACCAAGGCACATTAAACATAAGGTCTTCCCAGACTATCAAATTGTAAGTTTTAAAGTTACAAGTTTAAAGTATGTTTTCTTACTATAAAACTGCCATTCTGATTTGATAGTATGTTATACCTGGTCACTGTTACTCTTGCAAAGGTAGCTATGACTATAAATGACAAACAAAGCTAATGAAGAATCTGGTCCATCAACTATGACAAGAAATAACATTATTTCAGCTGTTGACTGTTCGTAACAGTTTTAACTTGAAAGAGTTTTGCCAGTGGCTTAACTGCATGCATGCGTAAGGGTGCAAACTACGATAATATTTCATTGGCAAAATAACATAATTTCCTAATACAGGCAAGATCTGCATCCCTCTGTGAGCTGCCCTGGGGTGATGCCAAAGTGTAGACCCTGAGAGAGATTCATTTGTGTAGCTGTGAGCTAGCTATGCCATGCGGACCAAGGAGCGAGCAGCAGGGAAAGGCACCTCCTGTGCACAGCTGATGAGCAGTCACAGGGATGGAGTCTTGGTTTCTCTCATATTACGTGCCTTTTCAGTTTCTGATGTGCTTTGATACTCTCTACCCCTCTGCTTGTTCTTAGCATAGGGCTCCTTGTTGGCTGTCTTTCTTCATGTAAAAACTTTTGTCTGAATTAGCGTTGTATGAAATCCAAAAAGTAATGGGCCAGCTTCTCTGTCTGCATGTATTGTCAGTGGCCAAACACTATAAAATTGGTTGTGAATTTAGAAGGCATTTTTTTCATAAGCCAATGGAAATGAATTGTTGTAGTTCAATTACGTTTAAAAAATTCACTTTGGGTTGTTAGAGAGATTTTGCCTTTAGCCTTAACCTTGTTGTTGAAAGAAAAATCATAAAGGTCACAGTGCTCAATACATACTAGCAGTTCACTGCAGAAAGCATCTCTTTGAAAAGGCAGCAGTGAAGAAGCAGAATACATAGAATTTCCAACAAGATGTTTTGTTGCCTTTGGCTGTAGTTTATTAAAAAGTACAAAACTCAACCTTAAAAAGAGAAAGACAAGTATGATTTGCCATTGTTTGCTGATCTGAATTTGTGTGCAATTAATATTCAGAAAGCATTTATGAAGACAGTAATGATTTTTTAATGTCTTTTTTGTAGCATTAACAACTAGTCATCTGAAACTTAATCTTGAAAGTGAATTACTGATTATTTTCTTCTTACCATGCTCAAGTTATTCTGTCAGGAAATGAAAAATATTGTGTGACTTAGCTGAGCAGTTGACAATAGCACAAATTGCAGATGGTTAAAGTCAACACAGAATAAATACTTCAATCTGTATGCTGAAATTTGTTCCTATAAACTGTATGGATAATACTTAGGATTAACAAACATGTCTCAGCAAACTTAATGGGATGAATCCATTAGAAACACTAGATTATGACCAGTTTTGGGTATCACATTTCTGATTTCCATTTGACTAAGTTAAGTCTTGTTATTCATCCAATGATGTTTTTTGCTGCTCGGTAATATAAGCTCTGCAGACCATGCGGCAATGTATCACTTACTTCTAAATTTATTTTCTACATACTGCACTGTAATTTTTTAAGAACGCACGGGGCTAACTAATTTTATGAAGCAGAGAATTATGGCCTGCTGCAAAGGAGACACACTGTTTTGTTTCACAGAGACAATGTTTTATCCTCTAATCTAAATTTACCATTCTGCAGCAGATGCAGCAGAGCACCTTAAATGTGTTGAAGTATTCCCTTAGATTTGCTTGGAATCAATGGGATTTAAAATGTGCTTTACATGTCTGACTGATGGTTAAAAATATGTGCTTGCTATGCAATTATAGAAGGCAACTATGCAGGATCTGATCAGCCAAGAACTGAATGCTCTCACTTTCCATTGGGAGACCCTCTCAAGGTACATTTAGCTCTTTCAGAGCCACACAGTATGCAGATGTTTGTTCTTTTGGTCTGAGCAGGATCATTTCTTCAAAGAGAGAAGTGCATTGGTTAATTTTTTTTTAGTACAATACTGTTTATTCAGAAAAAAAATATACATAAATGAATAATTTCTCCATTTACTGTAGAGACAGTCAGCAGCAGGCACTTCCTTGTGCATTATTTACAATTCTGCTCCTTCAATCAGTTCTTTACTTCAGGGAGCTGAGTGACTGCTTCTCAAGCAGCTGATTTGCTGTATACTGGCTTGGTGGTTGTCAGAAGTCATGGCCACTTGGATAGGTTGCCATAAAAAAAGGAAGGAACTGTTTGTGGCATGATAGCTCCTTCATGCATATACCTCAAGGTTCATGCAAATTCATGCAAATAGCTCAAGGTATTTGTGAAGAAATTTGTGCTTTTCTGTCTTCAGTAGTAATAAGGTAAGATACCTTCCATTTACTGCAAAACGAGAGTGTTCACAGAGACAACTACTGCGGAGTAACTAAAAAAGTGTAAACCTGTACTCAGGCTACCTCGAATTAATTTATGTAAACATGCTCTTCTAAGCAGGGGTTGTCAAACTGTCACCTCACTGCTCTGCTGTGTGGTATGAGAATCTCATCTACAGAACATGGTTTCTAGTTGGTTGTTTCCCTCTGGCCCAGTCCTTGGGTGGTATTTCCAAAACTATTTATAAAAACCTTAAAATGGACTAATGTTTCAAAATTCGTAATCCTCCTTCGAGGACACTGAGCATTTTTAGCTGCCGCCTAAGTAAGCATTCTAGAGTGCTTAGCTTGGAAAGAAATACTCTAGTTATGTCAGTATTGTATTGAATATGTTGGGTTTAGGTTTTCATTATCTCAGTGGCTTAATGATCTGGAGACCTACTCCCATTTTATCCTGCCTCTGCACAGGAGAGATTACTTGTTTTGTTACAGGTTTTGTAAGTTGCCAAAAGAAATCTCTTATTTTCAAGTTGCTATCTGTTTAAAAGCAAAAACTTTGGAATATGCTTTATTTATTTATACAAGCAATGTGATTCCCTCTATTTTTCCCTTTAAAAGTCTAATCATTCAGGGTCTACAGAGTTCAGAAATAGATATATACACTTCCTTAAACTACTGAGATATAAATCACTATTTTAACTAAGTGATTCATATGTTTGTGTGTTTAATATGTAGGAGGAAGATATTCTTTTCCATATTTCTCGTGCTTTGCATTGTGAATAATATATTTGGTAAAGATGGTGTCCTCTTCAAGTAAAATTGCCTGTTAAAATAATCCTCAGAACTGCATAAATGAATTACTTTGTTTAATATAATAAAGTTTTGAATGTGAGACTAACCTGTACTCTACTTTCTGTAAATTGATAGAAAAATGTAGCCCAAATAGAAAATAAACAAAAATTGGCAACACTGCAGAATTGCATTAGAATAGCCTCACAGTGTCTTAGGATGTTTACTTATTAAAAAAAGTTACTAATGTGATGAGAGGGGAAATACTGGCAGTAAGAGTACTCACTTGAAAGCAAAGCTTAAATAAATATTATATTCAGTAAACAGAATTATGAAGGTTCTTTAGAATGGGAGGAGGCCTGATTGTTTTGTGTTGTTTTGTTTTTTTTTTTTGTTTGGGGTTTTTTTGTTTTGTTTTTTTTGTTGCTTTTATTTAAGTCCTGAAGAAATCTATCCTTTTGTTGTATTAAGAGTTGTTGGCAAAAACAATTGGCAGAACTGCACCCAGAGTGCCAAGATGTATTGTCCAGACACATTTTTAACATATAAGCTAAGTAAGGGGGGGGATAAAGTAATCAGTGGAGAAAATCAGACCTCAATACTAGCCATTTGTAGGCTGTCCTTGAGATAAAGGGTAATGGGACAGGGCCATCTGATGGCCCTTTGCCTGACTGGCTAAAAATAAACACTGTAAACACTTCATATGCATCACTCCCTTTAATGTGTGGGAGGACAGAAAAATCCACACAGGAACAGACGCTCCACTCATGTCCCTTTCGCAGCACCTTCCCAGGTTCTTATCCCTGCCCTTCACTCAGTAAAGCTATACTCCAGTGAAAGCCCTCTGTTTAATTCTTAATCCCTATGTGATAGGAACAGGTCTATGGATGTAGCTGAGGATTAATTGGTCCTTTAAAAAATGTTAATTTTATCTGCATTTAGAAATATGTGATTTAGGCTTTTATATAAAAATAATAAAAAAAAACCAAAAAGGAACAACAACAAAAAAACAAAACCAGCAACAATAACAACAAAAAAACCCCACAAAAAAACAAACCAGAATATTTTATAGATTTTTAAAAATTTATTTATTTATTTAGTCACAATAAAGGAATAAATCTTGCACCTCATGGCTAATAAAAGCAATTTCTCATAATTTCGGTAAGAATCTTGCCAGGGTAAAGAAAAAGGATCAAATCTTACTTCAGGGGAGTACCGTGCTATGAAACTGGTTCACAGCAAGAATACCTGAGAGAGTAGAAGTACCAAAGAAAATAAAGGAAAGAAGGATTCTTGCTTTATTGAACATGGCATATTTTATAAGAAATTCAGATTATTATTTTTTATCCAAAAAGTGTGTATTGATAGCTGTCCAGCATTCTGTTTCTCACTGAGGGTTGCTGGGTTTGGTTGAATTTGTTTCTTCAAATTCTTTACAAACTGCCAATTTAGCATATGTCTTTAAGTGATGATTTATGGTGGAAACTTGCTGACCCTTGACTGTAGGAATACAGTAAAAGTGTTTTAGCTAGTCACTCTGAAGACTTTGGAATGAGTATTGATGTTTATTAATGCAATGTTCCATGTTTTGGAAAGGGGTTAACAGTGGCACTTCAGCTGAGGAATTTCTGGTTCACATCACATTACATTCAGATTGCATCTGAAATCTCTGATTGCTTTGGTTTGTTGTTGGACAGACATTCAAAATGCTAGTCAGGAGCATTAAGGCTTGTGTAGGTATAGGGATTCCATGTGGGTGAGGCAAGTCCTGGGGCTGATTCTTCCCTTGACTTGAACTAAACCAAGTGAAACCTCTCATAAGCCAGAGGTATTGCAGCAACGCAAGAGAAGCATGAAGGGATAGTCAAGCACAGAGACTTTCTGCAGGCGGTTTCCTTTTATTCATTCACATCTTCCACACGTGAGGGACACAGAAGCCAGGTACAGTGACAACAAGACATCGATCATGATGGCAGAAAGTGAATGAGGAAGTACTACTGCACTGCTTCCTCTGCTAAGCACATATAGATCTCTCTAATTATGTAGTCTGATTTCAGATGTGTTATAGATTTCCAAAATATATGTTAAAAGCTGCAAGTTGTTACCATTATAAAGTACTTAAAGTAAACAATTTGTGGTTTCATATTGTGGTAAATACATACAGTCTGCATATTTGCCTTTATTAGTATTTTGTCTTGCTTTCATAAGAATAAATACACATATACAGCCGTGATTGTTATGTGATTATGTTCAATAGCTAAATTTAAATTTCTGCAGAAAGCCACACATTTTTTATAAAAAATTCCATTTAAAATGTTTTTAATATGTCCTTTCTTCTAATCCACTGTGTCTTTCATAGCCCTTTTCCTCTTACCACTTCTAATTCATCTATAAAACATGAATGCTCCTTATCTTCTCATCCACCAACAAATTCTGGGCCAGTAGAGTCTTGGAGCTTCTCTTTTTTTTTGCTTTGTGATAAAGCTTTTCCTACATGCCTGTGTTTTGGAACCCTTTTCTCCCTTCACATCCTTTTTAGGATTTAGTTTGATCGTTGTGCTGGTCTTCCCTTCATGCTTGTGTCAGGATAGAGTCCACTGTCCAAGCAATTGCTCTCATTCCTGCTCTTATACCACTGCCCTTCCTCAATTCAAAAGTGCTAACTAATATGGCAGTGAAGCATTCAGGCAGATAAGTGGAAGACTTTCTGAAACTGTGTTCTCTGTGCAGTATCTGTGAGTAAGTGACTTGCAGTAACAAATCTGCAGTGTGAAACAGAGCTGGAGAAACCATGAAGAATGAAAGATGTCCAGGCTAGGTTAAACAAATTGGATTGTATAGGGAAAATATTTGATTGTGTGTGAAATTAAGATAGACTGTTCTTAAAAAGAAAAAAAAATACAGAACTGTTGTCAAGTGTTCTGTCAATCTTAATTTCCTGCTGTTTTAACTGCATTTCTTCCCTTCTTAGGCGTCTCTTAGGAACTTGGTGATGATGGTACCGGTCATCTGCCACTACTATATTAAGGAGAGTGTCTTTCAAAATGATAAGAAGTATTGTCATTCTTATAATAGAGTCATCACTAAGCTTCAGAGCCATTGTGCTGAATCATAGGGCTAAGCATTCCAGCAACGCTGTCGGTGCAAACTCTGAAAATCTTTTCAGTTTGCATGTCAAAAATTATCACAGACTTTGATATATATGAAAAAGTTAGTCTGTTCCATGGAAATTCTGTGTTCCAGAAGGGCAAATCAATACAGAGTCAGTGAGGAGAAAGAGAGTATGGTGATCCATGGGATTAGAAGTATACAGTGTGAGACTAGAAGAAAAATTACACTGAACAGTGAAGTATGGTATAGATTTATGGTATAAATAATTGATTTAATCACTACTAAATTATTTCCAGAAGCGAAATAGTACAGCAACATCAGTTTGACATTGAATACATGTTGAGGAAGACTGGCTGTCTTGGTGGCAGGGCACATCAGCTTGAAAGAAATGTGCTAACATGCCTATACAGCTCTTAGAACCAGGGGCATGCGGGTATAGAGTGTCTGCACTCACAGTGGCTGACATGGTGTCCCAATTGGCTTGAATCTCTTCATGTTGCATGCCATGTTGTAAGATAGATGTGCTGTGAAAGAGCTTGACTTGATTAGCTAGGCAAAATGAGTATTAACAGAAGATATGATTTCTTTCTCTGGGTGTTCCACCAGAGAGGTAGAAGCTCTGTTTAAAGTAAGGGACAGTGTTAGTAGAAGAGCATAAGACTGGCTAGGAAAACATTGAGTCTAAAAATCAAAAAAGAATTTTCTTCTGGGACAGAGATGCTTGGGACTGCCATCTGATCAAGTAGTTATAAAAGGATTTGGTCAGTTTTTGAAAGGAATTAAGTGATATGGCTGCAAGTGTAAGAGTGACATTTTTGCAGTGATTCAGGAATTCCCTTCTAGTCCTATGTCCCTATGTCTCACAATTCTGTTCAGGTGGCAGTCAACAATAAATTTCGCTATTGAATGATCTGGGAAGAGTAGGGTCCTAATTATAACCTTGTGGAGTAATAATCTGCTCTTTGCTTTGTACATATATTTCAACTATTGTATATATATATTT
Source organism: Aegotheles bennettii (assembly GCA_013398125.1). NCBI lineage: Eukaryota > Metazoa > Chordata > Aves > Caprimulgiformes > Aegothelidae > Aegotheles > Aegotheles bennettii. The sequence goes on from VZRW01009700.1 coordinate 88,900, forward strand.
CAGTTAACAGAATTGAGAGGTGAAAGGAGTGGGTTCTCTGGTAGCCAGAGTACATAATCTTGAAAATGTGTAGGGAATTGAGCTTCTTTAGTTGTACAGTTAATGACACAATTTTGTTTAATCTTGATTCTTTTTAAATAACAGTGAGAGAACCAGGGAGGTCATGGTCAAATTTATTGTAAAAATATGCCAAACCATATACATCATGATTTCAGTCATTCAAGTCATAAGGACTTGAGAACTGCTGAATTCAGCCAGATGAAAAGTCTAACTAACCTAGTATCTTGTCCTAGTAAGTAGATACTTATGGAAAAACTGTATGGAGGCAGTCATGCTTACAGTGATTTTCCCATCATGCTCTTCTAGCCTTCAGTGGCTTGGAGAGTCTTTTGTTTAATAGTTACTGCTGACCTGCTGAATAGAACTGCTGAATTCATCAAGTCCTGGGGTTTTTTTGATCCACGTGCAGTTTGGGCCTATCTAATGAAAATGAGTGTATTACCAAAAAACATGCATGCTTTCTAATATTTATGTTGTGAGAACTAGTGAATAACTGTTCCCAACTCACCTTTTCCATAAAATTAATGACTTGGTATATCTTTATCACATCCTTCTTCTGATATTTTTCTAATATTCTACCATAACCTTTTTGATAATGGAATGACTTAAACTGCATACAGTATTCATAACCTGTCTATGGTCTGAGTGTATTCGGGGCAGACTTTTTGCATTTGTTCTCTGTTTTCTGTTTGCTTCTTTAAGCACCAGATGTTTTCAGATTTCTTTCCTGGTGATAATGACTGACAAACCATGTATATACATATATGTGTATTTCCCTTCCTCTCTTGATGTGCATTACACTTACTGACACCAAATAGCCTCTGGCATTTTATCATCCATTCAGTATTGAGCCATTCTCTGAAGCTTTTAATAGCCAGCTTTAGATTTCCTCAGCCTAATAGTTTTGTGTCATCTGAGTTTTTCCTTTGTCTTGTTACGTGTGTACTTTTCCACATCATTTATGAATATATTAAAGGGCCCAGATCTCTTAGTTGAGCCTATGTCAATGAATCCTGAATCCTGTGAATATCCTTTAAGAAGAAAAGAATACAAGCAATACAAAATCTGACCTATAAAAATCACTCATCTTTTTTTTTCTCCTTCTTAAAATGATTTTTTACCTTTTTTTTTTTGTCTCACTGTTTGTTTATTGCGTAAGTAGATGCACTTTTAATTTATTTTCAGGTTGTAGTTCTGCTTTTCAAAGGATTCATTGGATAATGGGAAAACAGAACAGTATTTCACCGATATTTGATGATTTAATTATCACATGTGTTGAGTTTAATGGCTCTAATTAACATTTTTATTTCATCAGAGTATGGGATTCTGGCACATATTGACAATTGAGAGTGATTGTCAGGAAAAAGTGTATAAGAGAAACTGTTCTTTTTATTTTTTGAATGTTAGCATGTAACGTTTGTCTTTGACTGTCTGCAGTCTTCTATTGGCTTAATCCACTATGCTTACTTATTAAGCTATGAATACCTGCAAATCCTTTAAAGGATTTACTGTATCTGCCTGTTAAGCTTTCCAAGGCAGTTAAAAATAACTACAGCCTGATTCTACTGACACACTAAAAATTGAACCTACTCCACATTTTACGTTGTATTTGCTGCTGCTTTGACAGATATAATACAGTCTGGAGGTACTTAAACCTTCTATGAAGATTTAGGTTGACCAAGTGCTCTCAAAACCCCCATTACAACTAGCAGCTGTTTTCCCTCAGTCCATAGAGAAACAGCATTTGCTTTGTCTCATGAAAAGTGCCAGTGACCAAGGACATGTAAGGTGGAAAAAGAAATTCAGCGTAAACCAATACGTGAAATACAGGTATCCTTCTCTGCAGGAAAGGCCATGACTTACACCAGGTGCTCTGAGCAGTTCCTGTAGTGCAGTCCTGTATGCATGATATGGCTTTTGCTAGCTGCAGTCACTGACTTCATAAAATGTGGATCTTAAAGAATTACTGTTATATTCTAACACAGTATGAGCATGCATGCCGGATGCTGCTAGATATTACTAGGAAGGGAGCCAAACTGGAGAGATTCACTACAGCAGAAGCAGTTTCTCTCTTGGTGCACCAGAGAGTGCATGACGCAGCAGTACATTGAAACACGTACTGACTGCCTCTGTGGTGTTATTCCTGCTAGCTATCAGGGAAGAAAAGTTGGCCTTCACCTTCTTCCTCAGTCAAAGAAGTTGAATTGTGAAATATATAAAATGGAAACTGAGACAAAGCTTTTCACTTTTTGTTGTCTTTTGCCAGATATTTTATCCCTGATGTCTTGTACTGGTACAACAGAAATTCAAGGTTGCAAAAGGACATCATACATGCTGGTATTTCTTGTTGTCAAAGAACAGAATACCTGATGTAGATCCTTCTTTGCTACAGTGATTCCTACCTTTCTTAACAGGTTCTTAAGGTTCCTGCAAAAAAAAAGCAGGAGTCAGTGTACATAACGGATGAAACTGGTTCTAGCAGTTTAAGAACTGAAGAAACATAACATGGCATAAAGCTACTTTGCTTCCAAGCAATAGGCCTCAGGCTAAATAATACTTAGGTGAGTGCATTAGTCCTGCATTTGTTCTGAGATGATGAAGGAGAAATACTGTAAACCAAATGCAGTGAGATGTAGATACTCACGGGGGGCAACTCCGTCAGCATTCTGTACCGTGAACTCCTGACTGTAAAGCAGTTGGTACCTGGGTCATGGCTTGCCAGCCCACCTGGTCAGAGTGTGAAGCATTGACACAAGTGCAGAAGGAAAATTGGATTCATCAGTGTGGATTCAGCCTCCAGTCCCAAAATGATGTTTTACACAGAAAGGCTGCTAAACTTCTTTAGAGAGACTCTGACACTTAAGTAGTTGTTACTAAATTAATTATTATGCTGTTTGGCAATGGAAGGTCTGTAGATTTTCCTGCTCTTCTAAGTGTGTAAGCAAACTCTGCACAATCTAGGCTGAAGGATCTAGCTCTGATGCTATAAGGAATACAACACCGATAACATTAATATGTGCTACTTTATGTCTAAAATACTTTTGGAGACTGATTAAAGCTGGTGCTGAGTCAACTTCATACTGAGCTAAGTCAGGAGATCACATTATCCTTTTTACTAATTCTCGGTAAGGGAAATAAAAAAAAATTTGGGAGAGTGATAACATTTTAAACCATCTTTATAGTCAATGTCTGCCCATGCATGATGCTAGCGTACCTGAGGAAATGCTATGGTTAAACAGATACATTGCTTGTGATATTTCAGCAGTGTCTCTTAGAACTAGTGGCAGAATTTCTACAATGCACTTTATTGCACTATGCAGGCAATAGGTGACATGGACTTACCAGGTAGCTTATATATGTGGTTTTTTCTAACTAGGCATATATTGCTTAATGTGCGTTTTTATCTGAACTTCATTAAAAAATCTCAGGTTAAATTTTACTCAATGTGTATTTTAGAGGGAGAAAATGGACTTTCACAAAATACACTTCCTAATATAAACTAATTAGTACTTTGGTATGAATACAAACTAGCATTCTTATGTTTTAAATAAGGAATCTTGTGGAACCCAAGCTGGTCAGATTTTTGCCAGGAACTTGCTGATTCCCTGCCAGCTCATCTACCCATCCAGTTGGCAGAAGGCCCAGCCTTCCAAACGCTGCAGCTGCCTCTGCGTCAAGGATGGCAGCACTTCCAGGGCTGCAGGCTCCGGAGTGGGTGGCCAGATGGACTTCCTCTCAGGTACCACCCAAAGGGTCTCCATCGTTGTGGGGTGATATGCTGTGCAGACAGCCTCCTGGAAGGGTGGTAAGTTAAGGAACTTTCAGGTCTGGAGATGTTTTGTTTTGTGGCAGCTTTTAGTAGTTTTCTAAGAAATTGTTTTATAAGTGGACATCCTATTCCCATCACTGAGGAAGACCTTGTATCTGAAAAGAGGCGTGTATGCATTTAGCACGTCACTTTGTAGCAGTCCTACTTCCAAGGTTCCTGTAGAAATGACACAAAATGCTTTCTTGTTTCTCTTACAAATATCTAATCTTATTTTAGATTCAACCAGACCTCAGCCATATCTTGTGGACTAACATGCAATTTTTTAAGTGGTTGGATATTCATGGTAGTTGATACACCCTTGGTATTAATAATGTATTGTGGAAGGACTATAATAAGAAAATAAAGCTGATAAGCTTTATGTTTATGTGTACATGGTTGTTGACCTTAACAGTTTTTCTCCTATCTTTTTAGTGCTAAGAATGGTACAATTTTAATAGCACAGAGAATACTACTCATTTTGGGGATTGTAACTGTACATGTTTGTATAAAGTAAGTGCTGTCCATCACTCAAACAAATTAATAAATAATAAAAGACCACAAAGCTATTTTGCTTTCTTTTTCTAATTCCTCTTTAATAGTTCACTGCATTTTATATGGCTTGTTAGAAAACTTACCTTCCTTAACAGAACTTTACTCCAAAAATAAATCAATTCCACAATAGTAGGCATGGTTGGAGGAGGATTACTTGTTCTGCTCCAGCTGTTGCTTCTAAGTTGGTAATAGGTACCACAAATACCTGTTTTACTGAATTTAAATAGTTATATTGAAAGTAGCTTATTAATGTAATGAAGCAACTGTGATACACTCAATATTTCATAAATTGTTGCCTGGAGGTGATACATTTTTTTACAATCACCCTCAAGGAAATTTAATTAATAATTTTTAATTAACACAATACACTAGAGCATAAGATAATTAATGCTTCTTGTCAAGTTATTTGTCAAATAAAAACAACGGTACCGTAAAAGATGACATTCTGATAGATTTTCTCCAGCTTAATAACTTTTTCAGCAACTTTACTTAATAACTTTACTTCATACCTTGTCCTCCTAAAGTTACTAAGTCCATTCCTGAAGTTCCTAGTCAGATAGAATAATGGTTTCAGAATTTAGGTGGATAATCTTTTTGCTTATACAGTGTTATTTAGCGGTTCAAGGGCTGAAGAACCAAATGTTGCCTTCTTTGGTTGGACCAATGGCTCATCAAAGTCAGTATGAAGGACGGAAGCACTGTAATTACACGTCACTGTTTAAGGCTCGGCCAGCAATTAAACAAATGACAGGTGCTCTCTCTCTATTACCCCTCTCCCTTCCCTGAAACAGGAAGGAAAGAGAATGAAGGAGAGAGGTTTATGGGTTGGAAACTAAACTACATAGCTTTAATCAAACAGTAATGATGAAAAGGAAAATAATGAAATATATACAAAACCACTATCATGCTCCCCCCAGTAACACTCACATCACCACTGAGGCTGCAGGGCAGCCTTGGGGAAGTCCTGGATTGGGCTTCTAGAGTCAGTGGCAGATGGGAGCTGGATGCAGGAACGCACGGATTCAGTTATGCACCAATTGGGATCAAAGGCAGACAAATGGACGGACTCCTCCCAGGACACTGACCATGAATGAAGAGAGCTTGACCACAATCCCTCAGATTTATACGAAGTATGATGCGTATGGGATGGAATACTTCATTTGGTCAATTTTGGGTCACCTGTCCAGTCCACTCTTCCCTGTTGGAGGCTTGCAGGTGTGACCCCTTTTCTCCCTTTTGTTTCTGGAGCATAAGATGTTCAGCAGAACCAAGCAGTGGCCTTGGCTCTGTATACCATTCTCCAGCAGTAACTGTAAACATCGAGCGTTATCAGTCCTAGAAGCAGGCAGTGACTGAAAAACACTGTTAATTTCAGCAAGTGCAGCTACTTAGAAGAGACTTAACTGAAAAGTAAAATTACTAAAAGAAAATTGGTCCTGTCCTGGCTCAAACCAGGATATTACAAAAAAACCAAAACAAACCAAAAACAAAACCAAAAAATATTCCCATCTTGTTTCTCAGCTAATAGAATATGTTGGGGTGGAGAAGGTTGGCCTCATGCATTTAGCAGATGCTTCCAATGTCTAAAATGAAACCAAGCTCAATTGATTTGTCTCTGTGCTGCTCTGCCTCTGTGTGTATTGAAATTATTGGAGCTATGCTAACAATAAAATTAGAATGCAATAGAGAGAAATCATATGCACCATTTCTTGCTGAAATGATGACAAGTAGTTTATCTTTTGATTTTATTTTTCTTTTGCACTAGTCAATATAAAAATCTTGCTAACATGTTTTTCCACAACATTTACAGATTAAAAGTAATTGCCTAACTTCATTTCTGCTTACAAACTTTAAAACAATGTACTTATGACCATCATAGTGTATTTTATATATCTTCAGCTACATACGGGCATAGCTCCAACTGCATAGCTGTAGACTTCATGAGGATTTAGATACAAACTTAAAGTTCACGTTTAAGTGCTCTCTCAATCTGTCTCTCTCTCCCTCTCTTGTTGCTCTTAATCTTATATAAAATCTATGAAATTTAAGCCATGCCAACATATGAATGAATGTTCAGCTGTTTCTATATGGTTTTTGTACCCAAAAAATGTGGTTGATTTACTTTCGTTCCAAGCCTGAAGAAAAGGCTGATGTAATGACTTACTGTATCCACTGTGACTTCCATAGTGGTATGCTCTGGGTGTCAGCGTGTGTGTGTATCTGTTCTCAAAGGCCTCTCATATAGACAGAACTTCTGTAATAAGATAGACTGCATTCCAGAATAAATCCTTTCTAGTGAATCTGTTCCCAAACTCATGCCTTTTGCAGTAGATGTAAATGAAGTCCTCTTCTTTTGTTGCTTTTGATTTAAATCCCTTAATGTTTATCATAGTTATTGATACCTGGCTTTCATTGTATTTAAAACTGTTTGTAGCAAAATATTAGATTAGTAGTAGTAGCAAAGATTTAGAAAGTGGGTTGCACAAGAGCTATTTTGTAGAATCACAGAGCTGTAGGGGTTGGATAGGACCTCTGGAGATCATCTAGTCCAACCACCCTACAGCCCCCCCACACCTAGAGGAGGTGGCACAGAATTGCATCCAGGTGGGGTTTGAGTATATCCAGGGAAGGAGACTTCACAGCCTCTCTGGGCAGCCTGTTCCAGTGCTCTGTCACACTCAAGGTAAAAGAAGTTTTTTCTCATGCTCACATGGAACTTCCTGTGTTCTGGTTTATGTCCATTGTCACTGTCACTTATCACCACTGAGAAGAGTCTGGCCCCATCCTCCTGACACTCACCTTTTAGATATGTATAAACATTGATAGGATCCCCTCTCAGTCTTCTTCAGGCTAGACAGACCCAAGTCTCTCAGCCTTTCCTCATAAGTGTTCCTGTCCCCTCATCATCTTCGTAGCCCTCTGCTGGACTCTCTCCAGTAGTTCCCTGTCCTTCTTGAACTGGGGAGCCCAGAACTGAACACAATACTCCAGATGTGGCCACGCCCAGGCAGAGTAGAGAGGGAGAATAGCCTCCTTCAACCTGCTGGCCACACTCTTCTTAACGCACCCCAGGATGCTCTTCTTGGCCACTCTTCTTGGCCACAAGGGCACATTGCCACTTCATGGTCAACTTGTTGTCCACCAGTACTCCCAGGTCCTTCTCCCCAGAACTGCTTTCCAGCAGGTCAACCCCTAACCTCTAATTATCTTGATAAATCAGAAGCTAAGTGACAATACTGGCAGAGATTAGAATAAATATATATATCTATTAAGCACACATTTCCTTAAATTTCAGTTACTAAAAATTTTGACAGCATCTCCACATATCTTCCTATTTTTAGTATTTGCTCGGTGTACTGTAGTTTCCCCTGGCATGTGTCCTGTAAAGCAAGGGACAACAGAATCAAGAAATAAACATATGACCATGTCACAAATCCAATTAACTCACAAGGCTGGTAAAGTCAAGTGAATAACAAAGCAATGCTGTCTGGAAGCAGCTTTGTGTTTTAGGTCATACTGGAGATGGTAGGACACTAGCTGGACAAAGCAAAAATACTCCAGGCAGCTGAATTTTCTGCATCCACTAAGACCATCTTACGCTCTGTCGAGGTCACAGCACTATAGCATTTCAAGTGTCAGATCTCATCTCCTCACCATTTCCAAGCGGCAGAGAGGAGGAGGGAAGCATTGCCCTCATAGAATGTCAAATATGTGCTAATGTCGTTACAAGGTAATGCAGTGAAGCAGAAACTGCAGTTAGCGTCACACAGCCTCTCCTCAGCCACCACCACCATGTCGGGTTATGATAACCCTCAATAGATTTCAGTGCAACAAACTGCAGGCAGAGATCTGGTGCGTGGACTGTAGTCACACAAACTCTTGACATTTAAGAAGGTTACTTAAAAATTCAAATGTAATTTTACAGAACAACTTCTATTACTGGCACAAATCAGAGAGATAGTGAACTATTTCAGAACCTATGTTTAATGAAATTTGATTCAGAAATAACAAAAGGAACTATTTTAATTTAATTATTTTTATATTTTTGTTTCAATCAGAACAACTGGGTGACAAGATAGTTTAATTAATTCTAGAGATTTTGTAAGTGATTCATTTCTGTGTTACCATGTGCTGTTCTCTGATGTCAGCTTCTGAGTTTATTTGTCTGACCCACTTTGTTATTGAATTTATCCCACTGTAATATGGCCAGGAAGAAAATAATTTCTTGTTGGTTTATGAGACAATCACTGACATGAGAACTTCCCTATCCCCTGCCTAATTCCAGGACCTATGCAGGCTAAAAGTAGCTTTTCTTTTTATTAGCTCTTGACACATGTAGTTATCCTGTGTCCCATTTAACAAAACTGAATGATTGAATGATTGCTTCACTGGTCTGCTGCATTCATTCATGCTTGAGACTCAAAAATGTGGGTGAATTTCTCATCTTGAGTATAACAATGTCAATCTAGTGACACCCTTTTGGCAAAATTATTTTGGATTTATCTTGAGAGGAGAATCCATTCCCTCACGTTCTGACTAGAAATCTAAATTCTTCACTGCATGTTTCCACATAGAAAGGAAATACATACTCCATTTACTTTGTCTGTGTAACTCAAACAACACTGTATGACACCTGGAATCCCTACAGCTTTGTCTCTCTTCTCACTCAAACCTATTTCACAATCATGCAGTACCCTCAAATAAAATGCTCGTTTTCCATTTACACTTGAGTAATGGAAGAAATTTTAGACCCATCAAGTATTACACAATATTCAGTATTATTACTATTAATTGTTGATGTTATTTGTGGCTCATAATAACCTGCTTTTCTAGTTGTCAGTGTAGTCAAACATATGGTTTGTCAGCTCCAATATGGACCCCAGAACTAGAACAAACTTCTATCCTCAACTTTGGGATGGAGGAATGAATGTTTCTTTGGGAAACATGAGAATTGGGGTTAGCTCATATCTCACAGCTAGTTTGCAGCTGACAAGCATTGGAAATTTCCCAACAATTTTATTGTATTTCTAATTGATAGAAACTAAAATTGTATTAAGCAAAATTTTCCAAAGGGAGATTTCTCAGGTTTAGAATGCTATTTCTGGTCAAGGAACCAGGAACAAATCCATGCATGACTCAGTGGTTAGGTTATTAAATTATTAGGTCTGGAGAGCTGAAACTCTTCCCCCTCTCCCAATTCCACGTTTGTACGCACTGCATCTTTTGAATCTTCCCCCCCTGCAACTTGAAGAGATTGGAGTTTTGTTCTCACATAGAGGCCAAAAAAAGTCCAAACTTCAGAAAGTCTATAGTGCCTGTGTTTTAGTTAATCTTATTGTTGGTTCCATCTTTCCTGACACTGAGAATTTAATATGGGGTGAGATGAGTAAATTTATTTTGTCAGGATGGTCTCAGAGGTCAGGGAAGGGAGCAAGGAAGGAAAAAATAATGTGCAAGATTGCTTCCGCAGAGAATTAAAAATGAAACATATCACCATGCTTTTACATTTTTCTAACTGCATTGAAACTTGATCTTGCTACAACTTTGGACACAAACAGAATTCAGAAAATGGATCTGTGCTGTATGTACAGCAGAGACATATGCTGACATCCGATTACCATATGTCAGTCCACAGAGATTCTAGCTCCTGAGACGTTTCGTTCTTTAAATAGCTTTCCATCTTTTTAACATTTCAGGAGCATGTAACTATTTTTGTTAGGCTTTTTTCCTGATTCCTTTGAAGCCACATTCATTTACAACTGACTTAGATTAGGCAGAAAGGACTGATAGAAAGAAGCTAAAATAACTTTCAGAGATTACTACTACAGTCAAGTATATTTGAAACGTTAAGAGCCAACATGAACTATTGAAACAAAATAAAATATACACTGATCTTCATAAGTAAAGAAAACATGGATTGGGATTTTTGTCCTGGATTCATCCAGGATCATACACAATATTTTATTCATGGTATGTAACACAGCAAGTTAAAATTTAATTTAAAAAAAAATTATTATTTTAGGCAAATAATAGATAAACAGACCTCCTATCTCTTAAAAAATATCTCCATCAGAAGAGTCGTAACATCTTTCAGCAAATTGTGTGACACATAGAATCCACTCAATCTCATGCTCTTAATTTCCTAAAAGTTTTGGCAGAAAAAATACTTTACATTGACTTAAATGCCTGTAAGAACTTTTTTCAAAGAAGAAGCATAATGAGAACACACACAAAGATTTTATCACTCTGTGTGAAAGTAGAAAAACTGTACTGAATACATCATTTCACATTTGCAACATCTCATATAGACTTTAGCAGCAAAATACTTCATTTGTATCTTTAGAGAAAAAAGAATTGCTTTAAACTTCTCAAGAGAAACCATCTCTTCTGAATGCCTAGAGAAATGCTGAAAATAATAACCACCATAAACAAGTAATAAGAATTTACATTTCTTTTACAATTTATAGATTATTCTTGCCTGAAGACATAATTTCTCAATAAACTCCAGCTTCCCAACTGTTACAATACCAAGGACATCAAATGTTAGACTTCCTTACAAAGTGTAGGTATCAGCTTAGGCTGGCACAGGAAGGATTCTTAAGATGGGGCTGAAAGAGCCAACATTTACTCAGAGCCTCTGATTCGACACAGGTACATTCACTTTCTATTTCTGCATTTCAGAAAGGGTCAGAGTGCTCTGCAATGTAGAAGGACATGAAGGCTTGACACTTCGGATGTAAACACATATGTCATGCAGACGTCCTGTAGCTATGAATAGATCAGTTCCTGCTTGTGATAAAAGGCACTGATGTAATCACAAAATGTTTTAGAGGCATTTTTGCTCTTTGTGCTCATTTTTGCTCATTTGCTCTCTGTGGACTGACATATAGTAATCTTCATTTTTTGCTCCTTTTGCTCTGTGCTGTGTAACACTGGAAATGTTGCTCCTCTGCAAATTAAGGATTGGGCCTTAGTAGACTTCTATTGAAATAAAGGCTTTCCTGTCAATTTGAGTGTTTAAGTGGAAACCAAAGTTCCATAAGCTTTAGGTGAGCCTTTTTCTACAGGAAACAGGAGTAGGTTACCCAGAGTAGCTGTGGCTGCCCCCTCCCTGGCAGTGTTCAAAGCCAGTTTGGATGGGCCTCTGAGCAACCTGGTCTGGTGGGAGGTGTCCCTGCCCATGGCAGGGGGTTGGAACTGGATCATCTTTAAGGTCCTTTCCAACCCAAACCATTCTGTGATTCTATGAAAGTAAACAACACAAAATGTATGGTGCTACATGTATAGTTTTCCTTCCACAGCTACCTTGGTTTCCTGTGTAACTGTAATTGGGTGCACAAATTTCTTCTGGATGATGCCAGGAGGGAAGAATGACAAAGATGATATTAAACAATTTTTGTTTCATACCCTAGGAAAGTCTTAAAACAGCACAATTTGGGTGATCCCTGGACTTAAACTCATTAACAGAAAAAGATGATGGAGCTATCGTGGGAGCCAAATGGGGAAAAAATAGATAACAATACCATATACAAGCAAGATCAGAGCAGATATAGAATGAGGGGAGGGAGGGGGGCATGTGATGCCATGAAGGAGTTTTTTATCAGGTACTACAATGTGAGGAAGATGAGCACCTCTTTTCAAAAGGGGAATCAGGAATTTGTTGAGGGTATTGTGGCATTGTTCCTCCAAATCTCTTATGCTCCATTTTTCTCTCTGTTTCTCAGTGATACACACCCCACACCCAGGAGTTTTGCACGCGCTTCTCTTTCCACATCCCAATGATGATGAGATCCTGCCTGTCTAAGCTTGTCTCCCAGGCTCAGTATCTCTATTTGACTGTGAGCACAGCTGTCACAGTGGTAAGTGTTGCCAGAAAGATATTCTGCCTCTTTCTCGTCTGTGAAAACAAGGTGAGATGGGCTCACTTACGTATCTTCCTGGCACTGCTACTGTGACTGCGCGGGTTAAGGCTGACTTTCCTCTGCTACACACCAGGCAATGTGTGTTCCAGCATTGGAATGAAGAGCAGGATCAGAAACAAGTAAACCAGTGTCACCCAGAAGCTGCAGGAGTGAGAAAAATTAGAGGGCTTCCTTCTGCCTGTGAAACTTTTATGTAGACAGTGGAGGGTCATGTGAAATATATCTGTGTGAGAGGTGAAAGGGAAACTTGCTGCTTCCTAGAAGTCCCGTGGTTCAGGAAGTTTTGTGAGTTAGCTTCACTTCAGGGAGTTTCAAAATGTGTAATGGTGATGTATGGTACTGGGTACCACACGTGATACACCTGGAGATGTGAGGAACCTCAGCACCAGCTCTTTACAGCTGTCAGTCTACTCCTGCTGCTCCAAGTGAATTGCTAGAGTAAACACAGCCTATGCTGGTTTATTCACTGCTCACAGAACAAAAGCTGATACAGTTTGTGATGCACCATAATTTTTTGGGAGTATATATTCCGTAGCACTCTGAAAGCAAAAATACTGTATTTAAATGAGATTCATAGCAGTATATTTTATGGACTTCGAGAGTCAGATTCAGAAAAAGAGGATTACTAAGCTGAGACTAATAGCTGCATTCTACATATGCAAATTTACACTAGTTTACATTTTAAATAAGAACTTACATCTGTAGGGGGAAAAATAGTACTGAAACATGCTTTACTTTATTCGGTAGTGCCACCTAGGGGTAAAAGCTTTTAAACTTTAGCGTGGCAAAGGGTAGAAAGCCCTATTAATAGCAGAGGAAGTATTTCTTACCTTGAGCCATTCATATTTTGGAATTTACTAGGCAAGCAAAAGTGTTGCCAAGGTTTTCATACCGTTGTACCTAGCAAAAGAATTATAACTTCCACCATTCCCTTTGGAGCTGGCCATCCTCTTAACTTTATTCCGTAGTCTGGCAGTGATTGGAGATGTTGCAAGTCCTGATTTTATTCTCTAATAACCAGGTCTTACTCGTATGATCAGTGGAGGTTATCTACGTCTAGTACTGCAAGGCTGGGTAGGATATTGCTGTCTTGAAGGTTTTGAGTCTGCAAGAACTTAAAACAGAGCTTTGTAAAGTTTGCTTTGTGAGACTGAAATCGGAGAGGAAACCCCAGGCTACTTCTACTTAATCGAGTCTGCTGAAGGAAGGTAGCTGTACAAGGGAGAAATGAGATGCTGGGACTACTCTGTGAGCAAACATGCTTTATTCTTACTGAAACTCACCTCCCCCCTCTCCCTTCCTGCACATTACAGGTTGTAGCTAGCTCCTTTTGACGTAGCCTAGAAATGGACAAAAGAAACCTAGAAAACCCTGCCCATTCCTGTACCGTGTTTGTTGTTTCAAACTGAGTTTTGGGCTAAAAGCCTGAATTGTAGTAATTCAAAAACTCTGGGAAAGGTAATATTTTGGAAGTGGTTTATTCACACACTTCTTTTATTCTCTCAAATAGTATTTGATTTTATTCTGTATCCTCCACAGCAGATGGCGTACCTGACTTTCTGTGATCTGCTCACATGCAAGATCTACTGTATATCGGGCAGAATGCAAGTTATGCATATGCGTAGTCAGGAAACTCTCTCCCCTGTTTTTAGAGGAAGGTAGTGATGCTATCACAATATTTTTCAAGGAAAAACATTTTCAGTTGCAAGACTGTATGCTTGAAATGTAATGCTAATGAAGAACATGTGTCTCTTCCCTTCCTTCAGTACTCTCCACACACCGGCAATTAAGATTTTATTATTAATATGAAGCGGAGAAAAAGACTGATTTTATTTGTGTCAAGTTCCTTTTTAAAGTCATCCATACTGAATAAAGAAAAATGCTAGCTGACAGAAATAGTTCTGTCTGTGCCTTAGAAATGGAAAAAAAAATTATTTTGGAACTACAAGCCACAAACATGGCCAAGTGATGCTGGAAGATACACCCGAGTTTGCTGTAAGTACCCCTCAGGTAAAAAAGGCCTGCATGAGAGAGAAAGCAAACTCTTATGACTGTCCTCTAGATGTCATGATGTAGAAGATACGAGAAGCTGGATACCAGGGCAGCCATACTTGAATCTGAACGGGTTTTGACAAAGTTGTTAAAGTAAATTCATTGTGGTGCCCATTCTGATGTGGCATGCTCCGCAACAAGCAGACTACTGCTCAAACACTGGTGATAAACACTGTACCAAGCCTGAGGGAGATGCACTTTCGCATCATGTCCACATTATGCATTCTTGCTCTGTCACTCACGGGGGATTTTTGGTGACTTTCTTGTTTTGATAAAGGTCAGAGAGAATATGCAGTTACCTGAGTAGTACAGTGCTTTTGTCTTTATAGGTTCTATTGCTTAGCAAAACAGCACGGGTATGTGTTTATAAATGTGCATATACATAAATAAATAAATGCCAGCATAAATAAATAATGACACTGGTAAATATATACACATTAGGAGTGCTTGCTATTGCAACTTTATTGGCAGCTATTCTCCAACACAGATACAGCCTAACGGTTTGGGCCAGCAGCTATTTCTTACAAAAGATGATAAAAGAAATTCAGAGACTTGGAATAAGATACTTATGAATAAGGACTGCAGGATTCTCTCATACATATATGTCTAAAAGAAAGTCTGAAGATCAGTGTTTAGTGAAGAGGAACCGGACAAGTGGTGATTAATAGAAATCATTAAACGTAATTTGGAATATTCAGAATTTCAATTACAAAATAAATAGAATCATTGTGCTCTTGAAACTCCTGAAATAATGTTTTCAACATCTTTCATTTTACAGGGCCTGGCTTATTAAAAGCTGTGATGGTTTAAAGGTGTCCAGAGCCCGTGTGCCTAAAAGCCTGTTTCTTTCTTTCCAGTGGTATCGTTCTGTTAAACAAAGTATCACCTTTCCTTACAACCCTTGTCTTCCTGAGGTGCCCGGCAGTAGAGCTGGGGAAAACATTGTAGCTGGAGGCCTAGCAGGAAGAACAGCAAGAAGAAATCCTGCTTCCACTGGCTTCGCTTTTGCCATCGACTTCCCCAAGGACAAATTTCATCTTCAAATCTGGTCTTTCTGACCAATGTTGTCTGCCTGGCAACACGGTCAGAGTCACGTCAGGCAGAATCCATTAGTCAGAATGGGGTGTATCCACACTTACTGTCCCAGCAGGAAAACAAATCCATGTTTAACAGGAGTAAATGGGGGGGGGAGGGGAGTCTTGGAGAACCACATCTGGAGAAACAACACAAGAAAGTGTTCCCATATTGATAGATGCCAACACTGTGGAAGCAATACCTTACAGGACCCCCGCAGTGACACAGGGAGCACGGTGATGGACACTCACATGCACAGAACCGCAGTGAAGGGGCCCGGGGAGCCTCCTGGTGCCCGAGGCGGGGCAGCCTGGGGCCTCTCCCCTCGCCTCACCCCATCTCCCGCTGTGTGCAGCCACAGGGCCAGAGGAGAGGGTGGCTTCTCCGGGCCCGTCCGGAGTCACAGGGCTGGGGAGCCCACAAGGATACACCCTGGCAAAGGCGAACAGTTACTGCACAGGGCACCTCCGAGGGGTTACAAACACTTCAGAATCTCTAATATTTATGACGCCGTAGATGCCATTTATCCCGTGTCTGTGCTTAGTGACACAGGTAATGGCAGCAATGGCAAAGGGGAATTGGAGCCCTCAGCCTGGCGAGGGCTGCTGTGCCCCCGGGGCACCGAACCGCGGGACACCCCGGGCTCGCCGGGTAGGGCTGGGCCGGCTCGGGGGGGCTG
>VZRW01009700.1:106088-123750 GCA_013398125.1 Aegotheles bennettii
CTGGGGTCCAGCGGCTCTTGGGAACCCCGGGCCCGAAAGGGGGAACGTGGGGAGGTTACAAACAAATCATTCTCGGGTAAACACTCGAAATAAACCTCAAACACCGCTGCCGGTCCGTGTGCCGTGAGGGCCCTGCGGGAGGCGGCCGAGGAGCGGGCGGAGGCCGAAGGGACCTGCTCGTGTCTTTGGGTTTTCAGTCGGTTTTAGGGGGTGGGAGCATTATTTTAAAAAACATCCAGCGTTTTGTCTCTGTGTGCTGGATATGAAACTCCTCAGTACCTGGAGAAGCCTGGGTGAGTGGGTGTCCTGCACAGCGATGTGTACGGAACACCCGGGTGTGTTTGTAAGCTCTGGCAGCATCTGCTCAGCCACAAGAAAAACAATTGGCATTAAGTTGGTTTTTTCATGTTTTTCTTGCAAGAGTTGAAAGTAATTTTTTGTTGTACTTGCTTGAAAGTAAAGTGTGAGCCCAAATGAATCAAATGGGTCAGCCACGGCAAGATATTGTACAAACTGCACTTGTTCACAGCAGTGAGTTACACAGAACTCCTCTGAGACGTGTGGGCTTCCCATTGTACAACACTGCAGGAGTCTGTGACACAGTAGTGAGTGCAGTGCTTCATAAAAAACATAGTTTTCGTGCCACAAACTGCAGTGATTTTCTTATAAAGGCTGAACACTCTGGCTGGTCTTTGTACCCTTCAAAATGCTACTGGAGCAAGAGTTGGGTGATAGATTCCTCCCCTTCCAAGGAAGCGATTATCCCCCTGCCTGTAGAGTTTGGAAATAAAAAATTATTCTGGAGATGCTTTGGTATTCAACAGTAGAGTTCGTGCAAGATGTAATTTAATGGGCTCAAGAGGGCTCAGGAGCAGCAGTCCTTGGGATAAGGATAATGGGAATGATTGTGGTCACTCCCCAGGTGTCTTTGGGTATGTGTATGTAGGAGATGTGGCTTCTTGTTGCTTACATGATATGGCAGCAAGCCAATGAGGAGGGCAATCTCCTTTTTCAGCTGGCAGTCTCACGCTTTCTCTTGTTCTCCTCTCACAGAGACAGTTTTCACAAAGTTCTGCTGTCCATCATGGTCTAACTTCTCCAGTAGGAACAACTGCCCATTTGTGGAAAGCAAACAAGCCTCCATGACACCATGTTTCTGCTGCTCAGCCCCAGGATTGCTAGCTGGGGTGATAACTTCCTGACTTGCTTCTTTAACTTCACACTTGGTACAGCAGCTTTCTCCAGATCTAAATCTGAGCAGTTGATCTTTATATCCATTTCTAGGTTGCCCCTTTTGCCCCTCATCACCAGCCTGACAAGTGTTATTTTTAGCGTTGTTCTGTCCTTGTGAAGGTTGGACAAAGCGAGAAGTTGAACAGGTCCATGTGTAAATACAATTTACAGAGATAAATCGAGTCCTGTCATTTGTAAAGCAGAGAATCTGCACTGCTTTAGAGATTTCAGCCAATTGTAGCTACTGTGTGGATAGGAGCGTGTTGGTAGTGACTGGTGTGCTGTGCATTACCCACCTCAGGTGCTCCTCCGAGAACCACCAGGTGGTGGATCACAGTGGCATGCTGTGTTTCACCAGGATACAATGCACCTGCCTGTTTCATTTTCAAACGCCTCAAGAAATATGGAAACAATAGTTTTATTTGCAAGCACTTGGTAGCCATTTGAAGCTGAGAGACCAAGAGTACTTTTTTTCCTCCCCTCATTTAAGTGGATCTGGAGGGTTCTTTTGGGTATCTTGGGTCAGTCAGCTGGGAGGCGACTACTGCCTGGGAGATCTCTCGGTAATAAAGATCAGCTGAAGCAATAGGTCCTGATCTAAACAAGAGGTTACAGTAGGTTAGAAGGACCTGTAGCTCTTTAAGAGGTTTCAGGTGTGTTTGGGCAAAAAGGGTAGAGAGTAACCAAAGTGGTGTTTTTTTTCAAAGGAAAGAGCCATGCTGTGAACTACATCAGCTGGACTTTAGTTTTATTCTTTCTCAATAGGCTTCCAGTTCAGGTTTCGCAAACTTGCTCTGTTTACTGAGTCATAATAGATGCAGTTAATCAGGTTGCAGCCATAAAACCTCCTTTATAGGAGAAGGGACAGCTCTGGTTTTGCTTAAAGCAGTACCCAGATTCTTTTTTTTTTCTTACCGTACCAGCAGACTTTGAGACAGTGAAATCTGTAGACCTGTCCTGATTTTTCCCTAGGGAATACATCAAACAGCTATATAAGTGGTGTTTTTATTATACAACTTAGACTACAGTCTCTTTGGTTTATCTTTCACTTAACTGAAAACATTTTCCTTCAGGATGCAGAATTCCATAAGCCCAGCTTCACTGGAGATGCTTGTTTTACAAACCTGCACACAATGGCAGCAATCAGCAATGCACTCAGCAGCTGATGGCGCCCTGCGAGGTGTGTGAGGAACCTCTTGACCAAACTGAGCCTTATCAACTTCAAAAGATTTAGAGTCTTTGCACTAGGGTTACTTTTACTAACATGATCTGGAAGGCGTGCTGAGCAAGTAAAGCAGGTAACGTAACTGTTAGCATGAAGGTTTGAGGGAAAACAAGCATTTGCTTATGCACTGCTGTTCTAGTGATCCTTGGAGGGTGGCAGCTTTCTGTTCAGCTGTGCGGCCACAAGATTTAGAGCAGGAATCAGATCTATGTTCAGCTTGATAGAGAGGTGCTTCTTGTTCCTTTCCTCTTTTGTTGCAGAAAACCTTGGCACATCAACATTTTTTTTAGCTTTTTTGTGTTTTAATTTTCTCTCCTTTCTTTATCTTTCAAGGAAAAGGCAGTGCGAGTGGTGTTGATCAATGCCTTATGCACAGTCAGATTTCATAGCAGGTGCATGCAGTTCTGTGTCTGGCTGAGGATCCATCCCCCCAGAGTACTGAAGTTGCTGAATCCTGAATTTTGTCTAAATTACAATGGGTTTCTATGGAACTTGCAGGTGTGAGATTGTTCAGATTTTAAAATCTGCTTCCTGGGCATCTTGATGCAGGATGAAAGTCATAACCAGATATTTACAGTTCTTGCTCAAACGTGTTGTTGCACAGGACAATGGAAGGGATTGCTTCATCTTCCCAGCAACAAGCACAAATTATGGACAGATGATTAAGTCTGCTTTATTCCTGCTGTGGTTGTTAACTGATGAATCTTCTGAGGTTTGGTTGCCCCTTATTGTTGCTGTTTGTCTTATATTTGTAAATTTTCATAGTCAGTAGCAGATAATCCAGATATATTGGTGATGATGGAGAATGGATTTTGCAGTGGAGCTCACAGATGTGTTTTCATTTGTGAAAACAAAGTCAGCAGAGTTTTCATTATGTCTAAGAGAAGGAAGATGTTGACTATACAAAGCCTACCTAGCCTATTAAGGTAGCAAAAGGTAGATTAGAGCAAAGCTTCCACTGTGAAATTCAAGAAATAATTCTCTGCAGAAGTGGAAACCGTTTGTTGGTTTAGAAAGTCTGTTTCAAAACCATTATTTTTGTGTGTTCTAGCACGTGAGTTAATGCTTCTAGAAATAAGCTGTCTGGTGTGGTGGTTGTGTGATGTTTTGGGTTGATTTGGGTTTTTTCCTTCAGTACTTTGTATGCAGTACAAGGAAGGGTTTGGTGGGGGGTTTTTTCATAGAACATAGAATGTCTGCACTGTGGTTTTCAGTACAACTTCACTAAATTCTTAATTACCTGATGATCAATGGGTACGGTAGACTTCTTTCTGGAAAATACGCTCCACAGTGACTGAAAAGTAAAGCATTAGGAATTCTATGTAAAAGAAATTGAAGGCAATCAAAATCTCATTATATTGTTATATAAATGCTCAAAGGGGTCACCATTGTAATTGCTACATGCTGTTCTTGTCTTAATTTGGAAAAGGATATAGAAGAACTGGAGAAAATTCTGGAAAAAGAAAAAAGCGTGTGAGGAAGATGCAGAATAAACTGTGCCTGCTTACTTTGGAAGAGACACGGTTCAAAGAAAGATCTGTGAGGCTGGGAGTGAGGCTGAAAAAGTGAATAGACTGCATTTGCTCGTGTCTTGCAGTATAATCACTAGGTAGCATTTGGTGGAGCATATTGAAGAGTATAAAAGTATAAAGAGTTTGAAAAAATATATCGGGTCTGGCAGTGATTCATAACAATGATGGTTCAATTGCAGCCTCTTATTTAGGGAGACTGATTCTCCCAAAGCATGGAGCTGGGTGGCAGTTGTAGTGTTTGCTCTGGTTTTTATGTTGTTTCCTAAAGCATGCCTTGCTGTTTAGGAAGAAGTGTACAAGATGCACAGGTTTTTCATCTAACCCAGTGTGATACTTATTTCATGATGTATGGCCTTCGCTGCTAATTTTTGTGCAAATAAAAACAATCCTAGTGTATGGTTACAGCTTTAAAGAGAAATCTAAAATGTATGCGTTAACTTGCAGGACTTTGATTGAGCAATTGAGTAGTTTAGGTAGTATTATTACACATTTTATGGAGATTAATTCACTAGGAGTATAGGATAACTTGAGACATTTTAGTGTACTAGGGAGACAGTGCTGCAGTTACCTGGAAAGTTGCTTGTCCTGTCAGGAGGATCTTGGGAACTGGAAGAAACAAACTTTTAAAGCTGAATAGCTGTCATCACATTTGCAAACTTTCTTGTAATCTCCTGTCCACTTTACAGATCAAGGTACCGAGAAACATGAAGGAGCAGGTACTTCTGGGATTACTGATCAGGAAAAGGAGTTGTCGAGCAGTGCGTTACAAGCTTTTCTGGTAAGACAAAGCCAAACTCTGGGACTTCTAATTTACCATGTAACAGCTAAATGGGTTTATATAATTATTTTCCCTGTTTTCTTAGCGTAGTTGCCAACGTATTAAAGGGATATTCTCTCAAAAGTACCATTAGTGTGTTTTAAAGCCAGCACATGCATTTTCTGTCTGTTACGATGTGAGAAGACTGAAGGAGGTACTTGAATGAAGGGTGCAAGAGCATGTTTAGTCTTGATTCTCAAAACTTAGTAACCTTAAAAGCTGTATAATGAGTTAATTAGAAGAAGCAGGCTGCTATTCAGTATCGGTGTTGGAAATGCATGATCTCTTTGAAGAATTAATCGCTTCAAGATAAAAAGGTTGTGTTAAAGGGTTTAAAGGAACCACATGTATTTAAAAAACAGCACTTTTTCGTTTTAGCACCTTGCTGTATTCTTTCACAAAAAGTGTTGTATACTGTTCTGTCACTTTACATTAAAACATATTCTTCAACGCATAGCACCTACAGTCAGTATTTACTACCTGGTTTGTATTTCTTGGAAGATTTTGTGTGTGTGTGTTAAAATTGAGGTACCACGTCTTTCAGTTTACTTCTTTCTTTTTCTTTGTATTGTCTCCTAATTTTTAGTGTAGCAAGTGACAGGAAGTATAATTACTTTTCCTTTCAGTTGTTGCATCTTTATCTCCACAATGCTGTGCATAATTCAGTTTCGGACGTGTTAAATAGACTGGGGAAAGAATTTAAGTGCACTGTCTTTCGAGATTCCTGCTTGTATGCCTCACTCATTACTTTTATTTTTATTTTGCCTGGAATGTTGTTACATGAAGTGTACTCAGTTGGTCCTTAAACCGACAACAGCTGATGTTCACGGATATCTTCTTGAGTGCTTTCTAGCTCAATTACTCCTTCTCAATAACTTTTTGCTCATTGGCATTTGATCCTGAGAACTGAAGGCACAAGAATGGATCATCTGTTTTCCACCTTTCCCACAGATCTACATGCCTAAAATACTTTTGATCTGCTGATGACTTCATCTTTAGTTTTACCCTGGCCCAGTGTATCTTGTTTATCTCGTGTTTTCTTTCTTGCTTTAAGAACTCATTAAGTTCATGGAGTTGAGGTGATGACACATGGCAGCAGAATTAGTCTGGTGCCTTGTTTGCCAATTTTGCTCGCTATTGAGTTGCTGTAAATAGCTTTGTGGACTGCCATGTATGCTGCTTTGTCATATTGCACTTGCAATTTCAGTCCTGGTAGAATTACTATAAAATTATATATTATATCCTAGATCCAGTCTAGTGAAGTAGGGTAAAGGGCTGTTGGCTGAGGAGAAACATCACAAAATGTCCTGGTTTGAGCTAAGGCAGAACCAATTTTCTTTTTAGTAATTTTACTTTTCAGTAAGCTGAGTGTTCAAGGTTTTTAGTCCAGCTGTGGTCAGAAGCCTTGTTGCTGTGATCTGAAAGCTGCTCCTGTTGAAGAGAAGCTCTGAGCATGATCACATAAAGAAAATAACTGGGAGATGAACTGTGTCAATTAAAGAGCATGCCAGCAGTTGAGCTGCAAGTCCCTGTGTTTATGCACATGATCACTAGGCAATCCATGATGTTGATTACTTAGAGTTGAGAAAATACTGCATGTCAATGTCCTGCTACATCTCCCTGTAAATTGTATAACTGTGCTTTCACAGGAGACTGCAGGAGCTGGGATGGTTCTGTTGAGAGTAGCCATATGTTGGCAGCTTTCTTAAGAAGAGCAGGAGGACTGCAGAGCCTTACTCTGTAATTCTTCCCTTAATAGAGGAGGTTAAGCAGGAGCCCAGGAGAAGCTCTGTGGAACAGCACTGAAAAAAGGAGGAAGTGGAGAGTGGTCATGCTCCTCAAGAGCATAGCTTTTGATGGTGAAGCATTGACAGATGGAAACAAATCTGCATATGTGACTGACGACATGGGTGTAACGGTGATATGGAAGAGGTGAAGGTGGTTATTCCTGCATAGGAATTGAACAGTAGAGAGTGAAGGATCATTCAGGCTTAATATAATTGAAAGAGTCTGGAGTTCTCTTTCATTCCTCCATGCCACTGAATTCCTCCTGCACAAACACAGGAAAGACTAAAACTGAAAGCAGAAAGAGGTGAGCTGTACTGAAGTCCTTGCCTATTCCTGAGGTCAAAGAAAGGGATTTCTTGGATAAATCGTACCTCAGAGGAGCATCATGCTTGGGTCCTGGTTTCTGTTTAGGCATGCCTAGATGATTGATAACTTCATTCAACAGCTAAAACTTGTAAAAATATTATTTAAACCCGTACTGGAAAACTAACACCCTCTTTTTCCAACCTGTCTTAAGCAGACTTCCACAGACTAAATTGTAGCTCACAGTCTCTCCAGATGAAGTGAAGAATGGACATAAAAATGATGGGCTGGGGCTTACGTGAGCAACTGCAGCTGCTTGATGTACATGTGATTGGGAAAGGTTATAAAAACTGAGGAAATAAAGAATCTTGAAACTCAAAATAATCAGAATAACACTTCATGGAAACAACTCCATAATAATTGACTACTTGTCCTTCCTCCACAGAATTCTTTTCGAAGTTTGGATGTGACCTCAACTTTTAGGTTTGCTTTTCATAGATATTAATCTGCATAAATAATGAAGTATGCATGTTGACATTTAGTTTGCTTCACCTGCTGTTAAAGGAAATGCTACTTTGTTCTTTAAACTTTGAGAGGATACTTTCATTGAAACTTACCAGTCTGATAGTTTAAACTTTGTATCTTGTAATGCATGTTTCTGATATGTGTGCCTTTCCAGGCTGGAAACTATGATGCTTGTTTACAACACCTGAACACCCTCCAAGACATAAACAAAGATGACTACAAAATAACTTTGAATACTGCTGTTGCGGAGTTCTGTAAAAGTAACCAGACTACAACTGACAATTTGAGACAAACCCTTAACCAGCTGAAGAACCAGGTAGTGCAAACATATGGACTGGGTACTTGTTTTTCAGTACGGTTAATGGCGATGAGATCGCCAATGAAATAGGAAGAAAACTTCTGCCCCTTGTCCCCCAAATTTGTTAAAGGAATGAGAAAGTGACATTACTTTTAAACCTCTGAGTGAGTTTAATAATTTAGGACACTGCTTTTATACTTATGTTTTTAGTTATTATGGGTATCAATCCAAAGGTTAGACATTCCAGAGATTATAACTATAGCATGACCTGCTATGTTCTTTCAGTAGAAAGTTCCTTAACCTGTTTGAAGTAATTTCATATGAAATGTGAAAATGTTACTTTACTGGTCAACTGACAGCTTTCTATTTCATTGTTAATTTTTTCACTGCCTTTATGTTGAACAACAATAAAGTTTATTACCTTATAACTCTTACTGGCCTGTCTTTAGATGAATCAATGTATTTGGATTAATTTTGTAAGATATTTGACACTTTTTAAAGTCATGGGTATTGAAAGTTTAATGAAACAGTTTTTTTGTTTCGTTTTTTTCAGGTTCATTCTGCTGTTGAAGAAATGGATGGTTTAGATGATGTTGAGAATAGTATGCTGTACTACAACCAAGCTGTTATTTTGTATCATCTGCGTCAGTATACTGAAGCTATATCGGTTGGGGAGAAGCTGTACCAGTTCATAGAGCCTTTTGGTATGTAGACAGAAGAGAGCTTTGTTCATGAAATAACTACAGAAAGATCATTCAGTCTTTCTCACTATCAGACAAGTGACTTGTAAGTTGTCTAATATGGTTCTAAAAAAAGTAGATAGGCTCTGGAATTAAGAATGTTTTACTTATATCAAGGCCAACAATTGAACTTAGGGGGAAGGTACTTCAGAGACATTTAGGAGACAAATATCATGAAACTGAAATGGATTTTTGACAACTTTAAAGGATACTTTTCCCATATTATTTACATAAATAATGAAATTATTTTAAATCTACTATTTTGAGTCGTCATGCTACTTCATGGGTGGATGTGTATTTGTCAGGGTACTCACGTTTTTAAATACCTGAATTAGGTTATACAGAATTGTAAGTGCTCATACCTGAATAGAAAGTCTCCAGCTTTTATGAGCTATGGCACCCTGTGTAGTGGAATTGCCATACTTGTATGAAGTAACTTCATAATCCTTGTTGAATTTTAGAGGTGGCAAGGCTGAAGGGTGTGTATGCATGTGTCTCAGTAAATCAAGTAAACGCTGCCATGTTTCTCCTTCAATTCCTCCCAGTTTTCAACATGCCTACTTAGGACTTACTCTGTGAAGCCAGCCAAGCAGGGATGTGTTTGTATGGAACTCTTTCAAGTTCTATGGGATTCTACATATGCATATGGTTTCATCTGTCTTTTTAGACACTGAATCTTTGGTGCTGATCTGCTTAGACCAATTCTCAAAATTGATAAATGTAAAATGCATGTTAATCTATTGTTAGTCTATTCTTTTATGCTGATGCCATTTGGATGAATTACCTGGTTTTATAGTGTATGTACTTATCTACATTATGTGTAGATGTCTGCATTTTTTTCTTATGTCATATATTTATTTTCCTCATAATGTTGCATAGATGCACTTTTTATAGCCTTTTTTTTTTCTTCAGTCATGTTTCAAAGGGTTGGTATTAAAGCTGTAAAAAAATTTTTACTTCTTTGCTTTATACAGAAGAGAAGTTTGCCCAGGCTGTGTGCTTCTTGCTTGTAGACTTATACCTGCTAACTTACCAAGCTGAAAAAGCCTTGCATCTGCTTGCAGTTCTGGAAAAAATGATTTCACAGGGCAACAATAACAGCAAGAATGGAAAAAATGAGGTAAAATTAAAATCTTATGAATGCCACTAGGTCTTTACCAGCAGTATGTCTTAACGCAATCAAATTTACTCTTTTAAAATAACTTGGAATTATAAAACTGTATTAGATCAGCACTAATGTCAGACAGCAGCTTATACACGTTAGCAACTGGGTTAATTGTACACAGCAGCTGTTTATTCCCACTCTTCCACCCTTTTCTCTTACTCCCAGGGAGCTGAGAAGTGTTTTTTAAGTCAGAGACTTGCATTGGAAAGACAGTCATCGTCAGGGTCAAGTACACATTTTTCCTTGTTTGTCTTGGATTGTGACCATATGAGACCCTAAGTTTGAATGGGAAGTCAGTATTGGAGAGGAATTGCAATTATGTACCATAGTATGGGAAATCCAGCAGCTTTTTTGCATAGTATCTAAAAGTATAAGGCATACTTTCAACTGAAATCCTTTGTTATGTGTCTTTTGGGAAAACCAGTAGTGACTTGGAAGTGAAAAGAGGACCCTTCTGTCTTTTCCTGTTGATGGAATGTCACACTTAAGATAATACATTTTATCTTTAAGTATATAGTCATTCTACTGAAGAAAATATTAGAGAGACTCTAGAATGTGCATATCATCTGGGTAAGAGAATTCTTAAAATGCCTCGGCTGCAGAGCAACATAGCGTAACAATAACATTAATGTAGAATTCTGCTCTTCATAGGCTGGTGGGGTTGTTCTTGGATTTTGTTTGTTAAGCTCAAGTTACAGTATTTGGTGGAATGTGTATTTTTTGACTATTAAATACTTTTCTTCTTCATGTGAGATTGATAAAAATAGTTTATGAAAGAATCTGTAAACTGTATTTAAAACATGACTATTAATAACACTTCCTTTTCTTTCTTTGACACTCAGACAGGTAATAATACAAATAAAGATTCCTCGAATCTAAAAGCTGAAAGTGGCGCTTTAATAGAAGTTGCTAAATCAAAGATACATCAGGTAAGTGTCTGTATAGGATTTGTACAAGAACATCAGTTCAAGTTTTTCTTAAAACCAAGTGCCATCTGCTTCAGATCTAGTTCAGCATGAACTGTGATACTCTGTCTCTCCTTGAATTTCATGTTGTAAAACAAAATAACTTAACTTCCTTTTTGTAAGATCCAAGTACAGGAAAAAACTGACCTGACAAAAAAAATGCCTAATTTTAATCCCTGCAGTTTATCATAATTTTTTAAAAAAAACTGCAGTTAGCTGCACTGACTTTATATCTGTTAGGCATCCAACATTCTAAATTGGCTGAGGTTTTATTTCATTGTACTTTTCTTTGGAAAAAATGTGAAGGAACAAAATGCTCCTCTACCAGCATTCACTTATTGGTGTTTTCAGTTTGGTAGTAAATGTCTGGGATTAAGAGGTTAGATTATTTTAATTAGTTTCTAATTTTAAGAGCTAGTATCTGTGTTGAATATAGAGTAACTGTTCACCATTGAATAAAATGTGCATCTGCTTACTGTAAATATGAAGTATCTACATTTGTTGTTGAAAGTCTGAATAGAATTTCTTTTTTAGGAAAGCTTTTTGAACAGCTTTTTGTTACCTATTTTTAAGATGTATATAAAATATTCTATGATAGATACAGATATATCTATATATGACATGATACCTCTATATAGATCTAGATTCGATAGATACAGTTAATCTTGCAAACCTGCACAGTTTACTGTTTTTTACTTAACAAATTTAATTTTTAACAGTATAAGGTGAGAGCCTATATCCAGATGAAGTCACTAAAAGCATGCAAGAGGGAGATCAAGTCTGTTATGAATACAGCTGGGAATGTAAGTATTCTTAAGGCTATTGTTTTTCTAATCTAGATCTGCTCTCTATTTTTAAGCTGAATTTGCTAACTTTCTTTACAAAGAAAGGTGTTATTGAGGATGGATGTCTGAAATAATGCTTTATGTAGTCAGCTGGATTTGTAATCTCTTTTCTGCAAGTGTAGAATTTTCTTATTTGCACTGTTTTCAGTTGTCCAGAAGAATAGACTTATTATTTATGACACCAAAATAGCAGTGAAACAATATTTAATAAACAGGTTCAGTTTGCTTTAGAATTTAAGCAGTGCATAATAAGTTTTAGTTTACTGTAAATATTATGAGTATTACAAATTCATGATGTCATTAGTGGTTTCAACCAGTTCATAAAAGATTAATTCTGGGATATGCAGTTTTTTTTCTTTTTGTTGACATTTTTTGGCGGCTTACTTCTTGCTAGAAAGCAGTTTCTTTTCTTGTATAGGAGTTGTCAACTCAGAATTACGTCCACCATCCCAGATAAATTCTACATTAACTGAGGAGCAGGGAATGGGAGGAGAGCACTTCCCTCTTGTTGCCAGTCTCAACAGCTGCTAGTTTGACAGAAATCCTTCTGGATCATGAGGTCTCTGTTGACAGACCAGGAAGATCACAGCCCAGGAGGAAGTTGTTGAACTCCGCAGGGAGGGAAGCATGGGGAGGAGTGTACTAGAAGGCAGGTTGGAGAAAGATCCTCTTAAACAAAAAGATCCTCTGTGTTTAGCCACTGCCATGACAGAGTTCTCTACAGTAATGTTGGGCTTTAGAGCAGTAACAAAGAATATGCATAGTTTTGTAGTTTGGAGGTGAGTGTTGATCACATGCTCAACAAAGAAATGCTACTTCATGAAGTATTAAGCCATAAACCCATGTATTTTAAAATGGCAGTAGGGGCAAACTTTGTGGAGTGATTTAACACTAGCAGTTGAAACTGCAAACCAAGAGTTAATTAACTATTGTTTTCTCCTTTGCAGTCAGCTCCTTCTCTCTTTCTTAAAAGCAATTTTGAATATTTGAGGGGCAATTATCGTAAAGCGGTGAAACTTCTAAACAGTGCAAACATTGCTGAACATCCAGGCTTCATGAAAACAGGTAAAATAGAAAACCTTCATCCTGCAAGTATGTAAACGTATAGTATAATAGGACTACTCATTGATATTAATTTTAAGCATATTAATGATTACTTAAGGGAGTAGGCCCTCAATAATCATGGGGTTATATACTAGATATGTTTTCATCTTTGTTGTTGTGCTCCTTCACATAGCACTGTCATGTTTTCCATTGAACGTTTTTCTAGACAACGCAGTGATTGTCTAAGAAAATGAATTTGTGAAGGTGTAAATGTAATATTTGCAGGGCTTAGATTTGGGTCTCTAAATCAAGACATGAAACAAAAGACAATGTACTAGATCTACAAATAAGATTTCCGATTGTACTCAGAGGGGAGATGGTAGCAGTTGTAATGATTATTGTGGGGGAAATGCAAATGTTTCATGAAGTGTTGAGGTTAACTTCTATTTATGCCATTTTAAGTTACTTTTATAGCTGGGAAGTACATTTGTGTATACACGCACAGATATACAACAGCATGTGAATGTGTATACTTTTTTAGATACAAAAGTTACTCATATGCTATACATATATACACTGAGTATATATACAATCATGGTGTATGATATTATTTAAATATATTTGAGATTTTAGTTGACTGTTTGAAACTTCAGTTGAAAAATCCAGAGAGAAAGCTATGTCTTGTGTCAGTAGAGAGTTAGGATTTCAAAAAATACTTGCACTGTAAAACTACTCAATTTCTTTACTAGTTTGTTCTGTGCTGTTTTTGTGATAGTATTCTTACAATTAAAATGATGTCTGGTTAATTTGTTAATGGTCTGTTTCTTGGTTGTTTGGATTTTTAGGTTAGGTTTTTTTCTTTTTTATCAATGGTAACCCTGTATAGCTTCAATTACCAGCAGATAAGTCAAAGGTTTAATTTTGTGTCCTTTATTATTTAGAAGGAGCTTCTTACAGCGTTACCTGAACATGATATATTTAGGAAGAATGATGCATTTCCTGCTTGTATGGTTAGGTTGACATATTTGTTTATTTTATGAAACTTAGGCAGGTAACATCATTTGACAATTTCCTCTTTTACAAGAGCCAGCTGTTAAAAATGTGATGTGCTTGCATGCTAAATGCTACATAAACCTTCAGGTGAATTTAATTCAACATGCAGTCTGACAAATTTGCTTTATACCTCCCTCTCCTAGAGTATGGTGTATGAGATCTGGAAATATGTGGCTGCTTATATATAGGTCATTTCAGGTCAACTGTCTAAGAAACTAGAGCATTGTACAGAAATACAGGTTAAAGTGCTTGTGAGGCAGGGATGTAACTGCATAATCCTTGAACGTGTTGCTGAAGAAAATTTTTAATAAACTGCCATAATATGCTGACCCATGGGAGAGTGGTGGGAGCAATTTGTGGGCTTTTGCTTTACGAAGATGGTCTTTTGCTTTTTTCTCAGGTGAATGCTTAAGGTGTATGTTCTGGAACAATCTTGGCTGCATCCACTTTGCAATGGGAAAGCACAATTTAGGAATTTTTTACTTTAAAAAAGCCTTGCAAGAAAATGATAATGCGTGTGCACAGCTAGGAACGGGTAGCTCGGATCCAGGTAAGACTTTTAAGAGGTGAAAATAGATGGTGGAATTGGGGTAGGCAAATCACGAAGCTATTAGCAATTATCAGCAAAACTGCTGTTGCATCTCGTTTCATCTCTTTGCAGAGGACAGGATAAAGTGGGTGTGAATTTTGATTGTAAAGTGATATCAAAGTACAGTTGCTGTTGCCAGGAATGGATGATGATGAAATATGTTTGTTCTTTGTTTGCCATTTTCTTTGACATATCGCGGGGCTAGGGCAGTTACTTCTCTCTTTAACCATCAGTTAGGGAGAAGTGACACAAAGAAAGTTTCTGTGAACTTTTATGCATCATTAAAGGTGTTATCTATAGTCCTGCTGACAGTAGATAGAATCATCAGGACTTGAAGGATGTTTTGGTTTGGTTTTGGGTTTTTTTTTGTTTTGTTTTTTTAATTTGGAAGGTATAGAAAATGTGGAGTGCAATACCATTAAATTAACATTTGGAAGACGGTGTATTTCTCAAACTTTCTTACTGAACAATTCCCAGACTTACATGGGAAATGTTAATACATCTAATGTTTTGTGATTAGCTTTATCCATCTGCTTTTGTTATAAGTATATCAAAGGACAATAAAATAAACATTTTAATAAGTTCTCTTACTTTGGTTGGTAATACTTAGGGTTTTTTTTTCTCTTTCAAGTAAATGATTTCATGATTAAGTGATTTTTTTTTTAATGTTTTCTTTAAAATCTAGTTACTATCAGACATTTTACTATTTATTCTGTTCCTTTCTCGGCCCTCTACCTAAGTACAGTGTGAAGACAAAAAATATTTTATGCTTGTTAACAGCAAAGTGGTTTTCTTCTGGAATTTATATGCGTAACAGATGTGTATTTTCACAAATCTGGAATTTAATAGTATTATATAACATTTATCTTGAGTGACAAGGATCGTAAGTAGTTAGCATTTAATGTACTTCAACCTTTATTAAGAATGCAATTGATTTATCTTTGGTATCAGCTTTGATGTGGAAGGAATTTGTTTACCAAGGGGGGGCTAGTGAATTTCTGCAATGAAAGGGGTGGTTTTTTTGGTAGTTTTTGAGTGTTTCCCACAGCTTCCCTCCTTTTCCCTGAGTTATGTTTTCAGCTCTCCTGACCTGCACAGCTAAGATTGTTATCCTTTTCTGCAGGTAAAAAATTTTCAGGGAGACCCATGTGTACGCTACTGACTAACAAACGGTATGAGCTACTCTACAACTGTGGAATTCAGCTCTTGCATATTGGGAGGCCCTTAGCTGCCTTTGAATGCCTGATTGAAGCAGTCCAGGTTTATCACTCAAACCCTCGTCTTTGGTTGAGAATAGCAGAATGCTGCATTGCTGCCAATAAAGGGGTAAGATGATTTGCAGATTCATTGATTTGATTGTAGTTATGAAATTGATCTGATCACAGAAAGGAAAAACTAATATTTTGAGTTGAACTGTGCGTTTTAAAGGCCTGATGTTGCAACACCTCTATGTAAGTCCAGACTAATTCTTCTTATGTACATGTGTGTTTGCGTGTTTAATCTAAAGCTGCAGCAGGTGGAGGAAAACTACCATAGAAACAGCGTCTTGAGACCCAATGTTTAATTGATGTTTATAAGATCAGAAGAATTTGAGTAGGCTCTTCAAAAGATTGGCATGAGAAAGCACTCAAGTGGCTGTTAAAACTCTTCTGTAAGTTACAAGTTTTTTGCTGGAGACACTGGTTAAACGTGATTTTTTTGGCAATTTACCATCACACTCCTTTGGCATTCCAGCTCATAATCTGAATGGGTAGTCCTGAATTGGTTTGAAACACACTAAATTTCGCCAAGTCACCTGATGGTTTACCTTACTTTGCCTTGAAATAATTTTAGAAATAAACATAAAGATATTATTTGGAGAGAAGTTTGTATTCTCTAGTGAGGCATCATTTCTGGAAGCAATCTGTTTTTTCTGTAGACAATGCTCTGTATTTAAAATGTAGATCCTAATATTAACAGTTTTACCTCCTATTTGTGGATATTTTATTATGCCTCTGCTTTTCACACTCATTTCATATTGGCAGAAAAATACTGGGGTTTATGTATTTACATATATATATATATATATGGATACATATATATGGTATATATTAAAGCCAACCAAAAAAAACCCCACAGTTAATTCTGTCTGTTTTGTGTGAATAGAGGAAGTAAACTTGCACAAGATCTTTTTCTCTGTACTAAGTGCTGTACTTCCAAAGATTTCTATTCCTGGATTGCAGAAATGGCAACATGAGATTAGAGTTGGTGACCAATTCCAGTATCCAAAGAAGGAAAATTTTTATGACTGTTCTTCCAGGTTTGACATTACTACTGAGGCTTGATGCACAGAAACAACTGTGATAGCTTTTGTTGCTGATGCATTGAGGAGGAAGAGGTTGTTTGTTTTTTTTCTTTAAATTGGACTGAAACATCTTGGATTTTTATGTTTAGACTCTAGGAATTGCATTACGGCCTCTGAGGTTCTGTCTTTAGTTTTAGCTGGAGTTGCAGGAGAAAACACAACTATCCAGTAGAGATCCTTTGTCTCTACTTCAAGGCCAGGTACTAGTGTGTAAGAGGTATGACTGGAAGTATGTTGTTACTGTTTTAGCAGACCTTTAGCAGTAAGGTTAGGTTTTTTATGTTTTCATGAATATGGTGATTGGATCAGACTGGTGAATGATTTTGTTTAAAACCAAAATGCAGCCCTATGTCCTACAATTTTATTGGAAGATGAAAGCAAAGACTCTTGTAGAGGACTGATAAAAGTATTTGGTTAATCTTCCTTCCTGGGATGTTTTCAATAAGTTATTTACAGTTTTCTTGATATACAGGTAATATAAACTCCTTAAAGACTTCTTGTTTAATTCTATCTACTGTAAACCCACTGCTCAGATGCGGCTTCATTTTATAGGACTAAGGTGGATGTAGATAACAAGATATGCTCAGATTTCCACTGAAGTCTTTGCGTGTGTTCTTTCTTCTTTTCAGCAAACCAGAACTCATCTAAAGTTTCATTATTTTATCACTCAACTGCTGCTGGAGGTTGAGGAGGGGTGAGTGAGGCTCTAGTGTGGCTACCATAAAAGTGGCATAGGCCGAGGAAGCTTCTCCATCTGAAGCTGTTGTGATCACAGCCACTGGGGAACTGAATCTCTTCCACTGGCAAAGTTTGTGGAAACCTGCTAACAGTAGACATCTTGCACATCCTCTGGGGCATCCTGGTCTCAACCCATTGATTGGTGTCTGTTTAGTACAAGCCCCTATGTTAAAATTCAGATAGGTAGTGAGGACATGGATCGTTCGTTCTTTTGAACAGATAACTGCACCAAAGTAGTATGTCTGTGAAATGAAGAGTTACTGCACTTGATTCCCTGTGAAACTGTAATTCACCCCTTTTGTGTGTGGGCACGATGATGTAATCTATAATTGCACGATCCCATGCAATTATTTCCACAGTTTGCCCATTTCACTCGGCACCGGCATGGGATGGGTGGGATTAATTGAACAAGCAGCTATATTCACTCTATTCCCTCCACCCAACACCCCCCCCTCCCC
>VZRW01009700.1:123762-150892 GCA_013398125.1 Aegotheles bennettii
TTTGGGTGGCCTCTGCAGCTTTATTTACTGCACGCTATCCAAATCCTTCCAAATACAAAATTTGTGACTCTTCCCTTGGGAATTTCAATGGTGCTCATTATTTTGCTGTTTCTGTTTTGGAAAATTTAAGAAAGATATTCACAGCTTTATAGCTTTGTAGGAGAGGTTTGCTTATATTCCCATTTCATAGGCACAGCATTGAAGCTTCAAGAGCGTCGTGTCAAAAACACGCTGACATTGATTGTGTATGTGCTAGCTGTTGTCAGGTAGTTCTGAGCACTTGGTTTTATAAAGCACAGGGAATGCAGGAAGAACAGCTTGCTTCATTCAGGTTTTTCAGTTTTCTGTGTCTATCCCACTGGTTACAAGTCACACAGAAATGAAGATGCAGCTGATCACCTCTAGTGGAAAGCTGGATATGGAAGACTGGATTAGCATAGGTTCTGTGGCAAAAGGCAAAGCTAGGGTTCTGTTTACAAGGACAGTGTTTAGCAGTCTGGAAAAGGGAAATACAGACCCTTATGGGGCACTTCTTTAATTGCCACAGACTGGCCGAAGCAGTAGATTATGCCAGGCTCCTGAGGCTTAGCTTTCTTCCTCCTGCAGTTGTGATGCTGTGTGGTGTACCGGAGAGCTTGAATTCGTATCGCAAAACCAGCTTGCTGTTTCCTAAATTTGTAACCTTGCGAGAAAAAAATAACTTTGATTGCTGTTTAATATGAAAGGCAAAGGGGAAGTGTCTTTAAATGATAATTTGCAACATGACAAGTGAGGTCCTAAAATCAATAGTGTTTAATTTGACCTTGTAACTCAATTTGCAATAATATTCCCTGATATCCAAGTATGGATTCATATTTATGCTCTGAACACCACACAGAAAAGTAATTTCACTGAAGGTAACTTTTACCTGCTTTAGTATTTTAGTTTATAAAGTATAGATGGAAGATTATTTCCTTTCTGCACTCTTTAAAATGCATTTTTTTTAAATAATCTTCTTTGTATCCAAACTAACCATATGTGGTGGTGTTTTTTTTCTACTTGACAGTAAATGCCATTTTAATGTCAATATTCTTTTTCACAGTAGATGCTGATAAAGTTTCTGAAAACTGATAGATTTTAAAAATACAGGTCTAGGATAATTTTTTCCTTACAACTGCAATTCTTCATCACTAACTTTACTTACCAACAAAGTTGTTAAGATGGTTCATGGTAAACCAAACAAACGCACCTCAGAATATACGGTGTAGGAATAATTCTTGGGACTGACACCTAGGGTGCTTAAAGTTCATTTGACCCCCAGAATGTTTGCATGTTAGAAAAATCTGTTAAACATGTTAATTTAATGTAACTTTGCATATGTTGTAATTCAGCTTCATGCTCCCCTTGGAACAATTGAGAGCAGCTCTTTTAGAGAGCATTCTGAATGCTGTGTAAGCAGGGAGGGAAAGTGGCAAGCGTTACAGTGCCAATTCTGGATATTATTTGTCTGATCAGATGATTTATTTTTAGACATCCTAGCAATTTTTTAATACTACTTGGTTTGTTGTTCTTTTGCTTTCAAAACACAGGAGAAACTAGGTCAGTAGGCTATCAGACAAGCTGTCGGAACTAATCTGTGTTTACACATTGTGTAGTAAAATCTCTTTGCATCACAAAGACAATAGAAGGTGCCTGATCCTCCGTGGTACTTGATGTTTAAAACTGTACCCATATAAACTATTCATTCTTACATTTTAGCAGGGTTCAAAGTCATCTTCCAGCTTTCACTTATTCTGTCAAGCTCTCATTCAACATCCTTTATTTTAGTCCTCCTTTTTTTTTTTCCCTTTTAGACATCAGAGCAAGAGACTAAAGGTCTTCCCAGCAAAAAGGGAATTGTGCAATCTATAGTAGGTCAAGGCTACCACCGTAAAATAGTCCTAGCATCCCAGTCAATACAGAATGTCGTTTATAAGTAAGTATGTTTTCCATAGGCTCTTCATTTTGTTATCATAGCTTTGTTACGGTTGGTTATGTATCTGTTTATCATTTGTTTTTTAAACTGTCATGGGATAACTGTTCGTTTTGGAGTTAATGTAGTGGATAGAGAGGCATGCTAAAATGCTTGATGAATCCTACTTAAATATCATTTGGCTGCCTTCCCTCCGACGGCCAGCAGAGGGCTTAACTGTGTATCATAGTAACTAAAGGCTATTAAAGCTTAAATTTGATTTATCTGAAATTTATATTTCCAGTTAGCTAAATCTGTCCTCTTTTTCTCACTTATATATATACACGTATATATTCAGTAATCCACTTTAGAAAAGTGCAGGAAGAATGTAGTTGCTGTGTCATAAAGCTTCAGGAAGTAAAATCAAGAAAAACAGGAGAACTTCTTGTGATTGTGTCTTTGGCTCTGCTCACTCTATTTGGACATCGTGGTGTACTTTCCATATATAAGAATAGCAAGATAAATACTTCTTCATAAATTAATTGTGTTATATTAAAATGTCATTTAACTTTTTTAGGATAAAGTTTTCTCTGCATCCAGATCTTTCTAGAACTCTACTTTTATATTTTAATTTAGTAGATTGCTACTCACTGGCTAACTTCTGTGTCTCTTTAAGCGATGGGCAGTCTTCAGCAATACCTGTAGCCAGTATGGAATTTGCAGCGATTTGTCTAAGAAATGCCTTGCTGCTATTGCCAGAAGATCAACAGGAGCCAAAGCAGGAAAATGGATCTAAAACTAGTAACCAGCTGGGGGGAAATACAGAAAACAGTGAAAGCAGTGAAGCATGCAGGTAAACAGAATTGCATATAAACCTTTCCTTTTGTCCAGAGTAGCCCTGGACTGATGGTCTGTGTCTGCTACCTATCTTATTTGGCCAGCAGAAAAAATAACATCTTTATAAATTCTCAGCACCATTGGGATATCCAAGGAAATTTTTTTGCTGCTTGTTGTTTTAATTGCTAATATGCTAATTTAAGAATAAAATACTGAGTTGATTCCTACCATTCCTAACAACTTTAACAGACAGTGAAATTCTTTCTTCACTGGCCATCTTCTTTTCTGTGCTGCAAATGTTATGTTTTCCCACACCCTCCTGCAGTGCATATTGGTACTTCTCTAATTGTAAGTGAAGTTTCACACGTTACAGTGATTTTGTGTGTGAGTGCACGTGCACCATGTATTTGATTCAATATATAAATGTCTAGCAACTCCATTGTAAACATTTCCCTGTGATCAGATTTTACATTCATCAGCTCTAGTATGCTTTTTTGTGTTTGTTTTAGACTAGAAATGGGAAAACAGATTTAGAAGATAAGTAGAAAAGCAGCACGGAGCTATTGGTTAATAAATTGCTTTGTACAAAAAAGTTTAAGAAAAATATTTTCTTTTTTTTTTCCTTAAAGCTTCAGGAAAAGTAACTTTTGTAGACAGAGTTTGTCAAATGTTAAATAGCAGGAAGATGTTTTAATTTTTTGCATTGATCCTTATGCGTTCTGAACTTCCTTTCAAAGTGTAACTTTGTTGGCCATAGCCTGCACTTTCTTTAATGACCATTTTGAGAAGGGAAGAGTTAGAAAAACTAATCTGGAAAAAGTGGCTATGTTAGAACTCAAACTACTTAGAGAGTAATGAAAAAACACAATGTTTTGTGGGACCCAACTACAGATAAATTTTAAGAAGATAAGATCCATTTGTCACGTGGCAGGATTTACCGCATATATGCTGTGCTGTGTAGGCACAAGGTGCATCCCCATATATTCTGAACTTGCCTGGGGATGGAAGTTGGTGGCTGCTACTGCTACAACAATATTTGAAGGCTGTTCTTTGTAACCCTTTTTTTCCCAATGACAATCTTTCCTGTCAAGTGACCAA
The DNA here is from genome assembly GCA_013398125.1 of Aegotheles bennettii. Classification (NCBI taxonomy): domain Eukaryota; kingdom Metazoa; phylum Chordata; class Aves; order Caprimulgiformes; family Aegothelidae; genus Aegotheles; species Aegotheles bennettii. The sequence continues at coordinate 127,628 of VZRW01009700.1, forward strand.
ATGATTTATAAACTCGTGAGGGCAAAGAGTTATTTCTTTTTTGCTTGCCGAGGTTGGAGGTTGTGAACTAACTTCCCCTGACGAGTTGTATACAGCCCATTGAGATGAAGCTCCTCTGGTTTAAATGAGACTTCTATCTTAAGCTTAAGGGGTCCACAGTGATGAAAACAAAATGGTGGCACTTACTCAGACCAGACCTCCATTTTGTTTTGGTTTTGGTGGAGTTGTTTATTAAGGAGTGAGGAAAAGAAAACATGCCCTGTGTGGGAAGATCCATTACTACTTTCTGCTTTCCAAATCAGATGCTTATTCAGCTTAAAAAAAATAGTAATTTAAAAAGACTCTCTCGTATATCCCAGTGGTCATTGCCAGTTTCAAAATATCCAGCAACAAAGCAGGATGCTCTTGAATTTGTGTGTCACATTCTGAGAGGTTCTCCAAGGATTTGTTCCTTCTGACAAGGAGGACAGTAAAAGATACAAAGCATTTGAGGAAAATCGCAACTAATTGAACAGGATGGTTTTGAAGCAAATCCCTCTAATTGCGCAGGCTGACTGTGAGACAGAATTTTCTGTTATTCACAAGAGAACAGTGAATACTTTCAGTGGTTAAGGGTATTTTTTTAATCTAATTTTTGGAAAAGCCATAAACTACATCAGTGTTGAGTACAGGTTTCCTTGGAGTTTGTTGCTATCTGTTTTGAAGGTCTAAGTTATCTTACTTGTTTGTGATAAATAGATACGAAACTACATCCATGAAAAAGTTCTTGTTAGGTGGACAGACTCAATTTCAATTCCAAGTTTTGTAATTTGTTGTTTCTAAACCTTAGTGTGTGCCTCTGCCAAGGTGCAGCTGTTAACCCTCTCTTCAGTTCTCATTCCAGGAGGAGGTTGTCTTTCAGCTTATTGGAGAGCAAAATTGCACACTTTTTAAATCCCCAAAAAAGCCAAATGTCACTTTTAGAAAGTGAAATGTTATTTCTTTATTTTTAAAGACATTTTGAAACTTTAATAAAAATAAAGGGCAGCTAGAAGTCTAAAGGAAGCTGTAGCACTTTGTGGAATATGTTTCTATAATAGTTATGTAATTAGTTTTTAAGATGTCTAGGGAGAGAACTACTTTACTGCTTTTCTTACAGTCTAAGAGAAGAGAGGCTACAAATGCAGCAAGTTCTGCACCTCTATAGTTTAAAATTCTTGTCCTACACTGAACTTAAAAATTAGCTCGAGGCTGTGGAGAATGGCATGGGTTGTTTGGCCTGTCAGTCAAATCCTTCCCAGTAAATGTCCCCCTTCTTCCTTCTCAAATAGAACAGTCAGGATAAGAGCATGTGCCTCAGTTTTTGCATAGCTTAATTTCCCTGTTTTTTAGGCTATAGAATTTTGGCTGTCCTTTTAAATGGAGTGAATAGAATTTTGGCTGTCCTTTTAAATGGAGTGAATAGATATCAATGCTTATTACACTATGGGTTTTTTTATTAATAATTTATAGTTACTCCCTAAAACTAATACACTGTTTTTATTCTAGCAATAAAAGTCATGAAGGGGATAAATTCATTGCAGCTCCACCTTCTTCGCCTTTGAAGAAGCAGGAACTAGAAAATTTAAGGCAAGTAAATAATATAAAATATTCACTACTTATTGAGCCGCCTCTTGAACTATGCTGTGATTCTGGAGTCATTGCTAGCTTTTTCTTTGCAGGCATTTGCCATGTTTAATTGTAACTGTTAAATCTAAGGATGCCTTTTTTCAAATGTGTGTGCTTCCTTTCTTCTGGGCTTTCAATCTGAACAAGTAGAAAACATCCAGAATTTGAATTCAGAAGGTAGATCACTCCGATCCCACTCCTATAGGCTTGGCATTATATATTGGGCAAAACTAAAAAAAAAATTAAGTCCCGTGAACCATGAAACTGAAAACCTGACAGTGTCTGTTGTGACTGGTAGAAGGGGTGGAAATTGCTGTATGGTACCTTTTCCCTGTAAGGCCTTGATGAGTTTGGAATTCAGCTCCCTCAATGTTATATGCTTGTTGGATGGGAAAAAAAAATGAAAGTGGCAAAAGCAGTTCTGCTGCTTTCAAATGAGAACGGTGCTCCTTTCAGCAGGAGTAAATCCATAGTTTGCATAAAATAGAAAGAAAAAATGCCTCTGTCCAGGCATTTGACTTCCTCACCATGGAAGAACATAGGTAAAATTTGACTGTAGAGTTTTTCGTGTTCTCAAAGATCCTTAAACTACTTGTTCAGCAGTCTGAGTGCTCTCCAAACGGAATAACTCTCATGTGTCTAAATAAGTATCAAGTTATCTGGAACTTCTTTACTTTTCCCCAAAAAGAATACCATTTGCTGGCAATGTTGATTATTTCAGGTGGCTGCCAGCCCCTTGAAAATCTCTCACTATGAAGCTTGCACCTGTTTAGAAAAAAGAAATCTGTTTTAAATTTCCATTATGGACAAAGCATACAGTAATTTCCCACTTAAACTCTTGGGTAAACACTCTGTTCCAGCCTAACCCCAGGTAACCCATGTTTTATAATGACCAGCTTAACCTTTACTTTGCTTCACTATGTGTAGCAAATCTACTTGTATTCATTTAACAGCAGTTTAGCAGGAATCTGTGAGGAGACGTTACTGAGACCTTGATTATTTATTCTGAAGTAGTACAAAAGTGTGCTACTTGAAATAGAAAGCACTGGATTAAAACAGTTATGTGGGTTGGTTGTGGTTGGTTTTCTTTCCTCCTGGTTGTTGAAAATGTGGTTGCCACATGTCAAAATTACATGGTGTCACTTTGTGATTTTTTTTTTTTCAATACATAGTCTTTTCTTTCACAGTCAGCTGTTGTTATCTACTGATGAAACCTGACAGCATGTCAGGAAGAGCTTGTCAATTTAGCAAGAATTACACTGCTTCTGGTAAAGAACATCATATTAGGAAAGGAAAAGCATTGATTTATTTTTTTTTTGTGTTGCTTGTTTTGGTTGTTAAATCCAGAGGACTAGACATCTCTAGAGAGTGATGCTGCTAAAACTGTTTCTAGGTTTCTGCAGATAAATGGGCAAAGCAAAATACATTACACTGCAAATGCTGGTATATTCCCACAGTCTTGCTCACTAAGGACCTACGTGAAAAAATTAAAATTCTTGTCTAGTTTTGTCTAGTCAGGGAAAAGTAAGAAAAAATACTGAATGTTGGTAAAGATTATCCTGAGGAATTAGGTGTCTGTTCAATTAATTTTTCCCTGTTGAGTTTCTGGATTGAAAAACCTCCGTTGCTTCTAGAACTGAAATAGGGAACTTAATATGCTTTTTTGCATGACTTTGTACAGCTGCACACCCAAACAAGATTTTAAAATAATTGACTTTGCTCCTAAATCGTTCTTGAAAATACCATGTAGAAAGGGCTTATGTGTCACATGTATTGTTTGTTACTTGTGCACAAATCAGTTAAACAGACTATTCTCATAATAAGCAGTAACTAAGTGCAAGGTTTTAAAATCAACAAGCAGAGATCTGAGGACACCAAATATTGCTAAGAATTTATGTATAGGAAGTAGGAACTTCAGATTTTTCTTCTGTTTCTTCTAAACAATTCTGCTCCTTGCTGCTTCTCATCCTCCGAGAAGCTGATTCCCCTGCTCTGTGGTGTATTTCACCACACAGAACAATCCAACATTGCTGGGATACATCAAGAGTGAAGGAGTTCTGGTGGACCACAGTGCTACATTTGGAAAAATTTGTGGACTTGATTGTAAAAGTTGAGATGGATAGCACCAGACCTTGTTGTGGCATTTTTCTCCCTAGATTAAACAACTTTGTGTGAAAATGCTGATTTTCCTCTTCAAAGCAGCTAGAGGTAAAGGAGTAGTTTATTCAGGACAAAGCAGCTGATCAAACTTGAACTGCAAGCCCTTACTATAAAGCATATTATCCAGTTTTACCATATTTTCTTTATTCTGCCTCTTCCACTGGCCTTCTCCAGTCCATCATTATGCTTTATTTTTATTTACTTACATATTTTTGAAGTGTGCATATCCTAGTATTTCCAGGAGCATTATTGACATTGCTAATAATTTCACAGGTAATACTGTAAGAACCACCATTGCTCACCAATATGCCTTGTCTCTTCTCCATACCTACCCAGTATTGCCTCATTTGCACGTTTAAAGATTGCAGTGGTCTGTTTGGCCCTGTCGCGATACTGCAAGCTTACAGTGATTATCACCCATAGCTATTTCACACTCCTCTTCCTCACTGTATTCTGTATTTCTTAATATTTTGGATTGTTTTGTCTGTGTTGAAACATAAAAAGTATATAGCTTATACCCACTATTGTGCTTAGTTAGCTATTCTAAATTATTTCAGATTAGTGATGATCTTTAAATGGTTTAGAAGTGCCACTTTTGGTGCATTGGTAGTAAGTTTTGAACAACTGTATTGGCTCAGGCTCGCCCTTTGCCTGAGAAGTAAGCCAAGTCAGATGTGGAGTTTGGGTTCTGTAAACTCACAGTCAGTGTGGGCTGACAAATCTTGTTGCCTAGACCTACGAAAGAGGCTGTTTGACATAATCTGGCAGTTTAAAAAAACATTTTTCTTTTTCCTAGTGCAAAGGCAGTTTTATGTAGGGCATGCAGAGGCTCAGTGATGCTGGAAGTCTGTGGTGCTCAAAGGCGACCTGTGGAGTTTTGTCAGAATCCTGACTGGGGTGAAAAACTAGTTTGTCTTTTCCCTTGTGGTGCAATTCTTCTGCTCCGGTTAGCTGTCAGGTCTCCTGAGCGTTTGGTTTAGCCAGCTCAACAATGGATCCAACTGCGCAAGAACAGTACTGCAGGGAAGAAACCCTGAGCATTTCCCTCTTCTTTAGATGGCTGTTGCTAAAGTCCTGCCAGCTCTTATGTGACTTAAACAGTGACTGGTCCTTAGAGCAGAGAAGTAGGTTTCACCGATCGTGTGATTGGAGTGCATCTTCTGTTTGAATTTGCACTTTCAGAAATAAAAATAGGCTTTAAAAAAGCTGTGGGAAATAAGACCCACAGTGATGTAAAGGGCAGTAGCAACCAACTCTGCAGGCCTTGGCTTGTGCCTAAGGGTATTTAGCTGGTGACACTTGGCATCTCTGCTGGTTTAAAAGCTGTGCTTCCTTGAGGCAGAGACAAAAAGAGGCTAGTTAGAAGCAGGCTGTTATTACAGGGACTTTCTTCCCCATTCCCTCCCCCTCCCCAGTTGCAACCTTTCAGAAATATTTTAGGTTTGGGTCTTGAGCTGGGGAAGCTTTCCTCTCCTTCTCCCAGGCTATTGTGTGTGTTCAAATTTGATGTGACATCTGGGCATGGAGGAGAGGAAGTGGGGGGTAGCGAGAAACACTGGAGAAGTTGCTTATCCTGCTTGTGCATAATTAAGGAGCATGCCTCCTGGGAAAGGGGAATAAAGGCACACCAGGTCCTGCCACAAATTACATGACTTATTGCTGGACCGAAAGTGGGCTTGACAGTTGCCAAAAGGTTGGTGTGGTAATAGCCCACCGACCAGCGGGAGAGGCGAAGGCTCTTCTCCCGTCACTCCCAATGTGGGACCCTGCTAAGAGGATCCATTCCTCCCTGGAGAAGGACAGAGTCTGTGCTCACAGCAAGGCTTGCAGCCCGTGGCAGGCAGAGGCTTGCCCTGAGGACAAGGCAGCCTGTGCTGAATGATGTCCTACAAAGTGGAAAATATCCTCAAGTGCTGTGTTTGGGAGGGGGCAGGGGGGGAATTATGACAAAGTCTGAAGCTTGGCCTAATGATGGCATCTTGATGTGGGGTTATTGTTGGAATAAGACGGTAAGATGGAAAAGCGAGTAGTTCAGATTTCATTACAGAAACTGTCAGAGATTTTGTGGGCTTAGAAGGATAAGAAAGTGAAAGTGACAGCAACAAAATGACATGTATCAATCAGAGTCTTGGCAGTGCATTGCACCTCTCATTGGAACACAAAACTGGAAATGCCAAATTCTCCAGTGTTTATTGCCTCCCTGTGTGCAATGGGTCTACAATACAAGAATGAGATTGTTACAACCTAATTGATTGCTACTGTGTGTCTGTGGGCTGTATGTTACAGAAACCTACAAATCTCCTACCTTTTGCTGCAGCAGAAGGGGAGGGCAGGGAAGTACAAACGAGGGTCCTAGGCAAAACGAATAAAAAAGAGGGTGAGAAAGCAAGGCTGTCTGTAAGAAAAAAGATGGGTATAATGAGGTCCAACTCTTTTTAATCTATTATTTATAGTCAAAATTTCAAAATCTTACTGAGCACACAGTGGTGGTCCTTAGTTTATACTGCTAGAACACAATGCATCTATCCCCTAATTCAGACAATGTGATTGAGGCCATAGGTAACAAAACACCAGCTCTTTTACTTCATAGTTTGACACAGACATTATTGAAAGTTTATGATTTATTTCTTCAGCACTTAACAGGAAATACATCTTACAGCTGCGTTTGGAATCGCAGAATTATCCATTTAATGTATTGGCTTTCCCCCCTTCCCTTTTTTCATTTTATTTATATTTTTTCTCCCTCCAGGTGCTCAATACTCGCGTGTAGTGCTTACGTGGCTCTGGCTTTGGGTGATAACCTTATGGCATTGAATCACGCAGATAAACTTCTTCAGCAACCAAAGCTGTCAGGGTCTCTTAAGTAAGTCTGACATGGCCATTTCTTCTTTCTCAGCACTGCTTTTTGCTGGAGAAATCGGAGTTGAAGCTTCCAATGTCTGCAGCTGCTTGCCAATTCTGTATCTGATGCAAAGAATTGCTTGGCCTGCTCTGTTCTTGTTGAAGCACTGACTAAATGTTCATTGACACACAGGAACATGGGTTCCCTTGTGTATGACTTCCGTGGAATGTGGAATCTATTGCTGCTCTTGTTGCTATTTGTTAATTTCCAGCCATGGGTTTCATGCAGTGGCAGGACCATCAGGTCTCTGCCCTCATTCACTGTGGGGCTGCATGTGCTCATGTTGGCACAACACGGGTGGCAGAAATGCGCAGCTAGGGGTGGACAACATCAGCCTAAAGCAGGACACTGCTGGAAGCTCACCTCTGAAACGGCAGCCTCCAAGGGGACGCACAGTCAGTAGGGTACCAGATCTTGAATGTGCAGGACTGTCACTTCCCCTGCTACTGTTCCTTGTATAGGTTCCATTCTTCAGTTTCTCCTCTTCAGTTCTCATTTGGCACTGTTTTGGGGGTTTTTTTTTTGAAAAAAAAGGTGTTCTAAGCTTATTCTGTTTCTACCCACCAGTTCTCATACAACTCTGCAAACTCAAAAAAGGCAGCTTTAGCCCCATCGTTCTGACCTTGTTTGTGCATGTAATTTCTATGTCATACACAGGATAGAATATAGCAGATGTTTTTATGGTAGTAATATATTTTCAAAACTGGTAATGTACCTGTGGAAAGTAGGCTAACTTATACTTATTTTTGTATGCTGGCAGCATACTCTAAAATGGCCCCTGCCAATTAGATTCTTTGGCTCCCATGCTTCAGACTACTGCAGAGGCTCATCTTTTTGCAGTCATTGTATAAGATTTTAGAGGAGTTTGCAAGGTAACACACAATTTTGTGAAACAGTGTTACCTTTAGGTAATACAAGAAATGCCAGACACAGTATTTTTGCAAAAAAAAGCCAAGAGCCATGTATCTCTGTCCCAGGAAACCAGGCTTTTCTGCAGATTGGGAATACTGAACTGTTCCTGTTTTCTTAAGTGAAATAAATTGCATATAGAAAGTTACATTTACTGTATCAGATCTAAATTACAGAAGTTATTTTGGATGACTGATGTTTTCCCTGATGTTTTGCAATTCATTACAACCAGCTAGCTGTACAGTCAGTTTGAAGTGTACTGTGTACAGCTGCATAGAACAAGCATGAACTTTTTTGCTCAGTTTTTGTTCGATTAAACATTTGCAAACCAACCATGCTCTTGATTGACAGAATTCCTTCTGTTCCAAAGTTGACAGGAAAGCTGCTGATTAGCTGAGCTGAACTACAAGTGTCAAACATCAAACTTGCTTAATTCTTTTGCAAAACCTGTGGTTGGAAAGGTGTTTGTGCCCCATGGACAGGCCTGTATAGTTGCTGTCCTTAAAAATGCTGCTATCTTACAGAATCTGTTTTATTTTTATTGAATGTAAAGTTACTTAACACCTTAAATTATAGAAGTATCCATATCCTGGGGCGTTTCTGTTGGGATTCCTTTTTTAATTCTCCGAGATAAAGCCATACCAAGGTACTGTCTTTCTAGAATGGCAATTCCTGTGCATTAATAAATTGTCATTACTCAGGTGCAGTTCTTTTCACATTAGTGTCTAAAATAGGTAAACAGCAGAACTGGGTACCGTGGCAATACTTTATAAGCAAGCTAACTTCCATGCGAGTGTTTCAAGTGATAATTTTCATGTGCTTACATTAAAAACTGCATTCAGTTTTTCTTACATAACAAATTGTAGGGGTTGTTACACTGACATTTGTACCCCACCCTTTGCTGTTGTAGGTTTCTCGGGCATTTGTATGCAGCAGAAGCTCTCATCTCTCTAGACAGAATATCTGATGCCATCACTCATTTGAACCCTGAGAACGTCACTGATGTTTCCCTTGGGATCTCTTCAAATGAGCAGGATCAAGGTTAATTAATCCACACTTCATTAAAACTGATTATGCTTTCAGCTGCCTTCCTGATGTAACTCTCTATATACAAATATAATGATGATTAAGGCACCTTGTTTTTACCATAGGTGGTTTGAGGTTTTTTTGTTTTCATTGTTGTGGTTTTGTTTTCCTGGCTTTAATTCCTACTTTGGTTTGTCTTTTGCATGTTGGTCATTCCTTTGAAGTGGCTAGTTCCGTAACATAAATACAACTGTATATTGTAGCATTCTGGCTTGTTTGAAGGTAACTTTTAAAGCTGCTTTTGTTAAATGTGCAATTGTGGCTAAGTTTGGGCTTTACACCTTCCCTCCTGGCTTTTTAGTCTCTAAACCAGGCTTTGGAGCACCAATGAAGTCTACTTACGGCATTTAATGAGAGACAGGAGCAGGAAGAATTCAGTTAATCTGTATCTTAATCTTCTTGCAGTGCTTCCAGCTGGGAGTGTGTATTCTGTAACAGAAAAATGCTTCGGAATCCATCTGTATAGTTAATTCTGCAGCAGTTCTGATTTCAGTGATGTCTGCAGTTTAAACTTCACTGTACTCGTCTGCAAATCTGAACGCAAAACATTAAAGATAGGAAGTCTTAAGTGGCATAAACTCTTGAGCAAACTGATGTTTTCCCTCTTTATTGTCAGACCATGAAGAAAGAGGCAAATTTGTATCTTTGTATTATTTTTGTGTAATAAGCTTTAAGAAAAGCTCACAGAACATGATGGTTTTGTGGGTTTTTTTCTTTGCAGGGTCTGACAAAGGAGAGAATGAGGCGATGGAATCTTGTAAGTACCAGCCACTGTATTCAGCAGAGTACAGGAACTTACTTGGCCAGTTTGGATTAAAAATGTAAGGGAAAAAAGAATTATTTTTTTTTTAATTGCAGCTGGCAAGCAGACCCCACAGTGTTACCCCAGCTCAGTCACATCTGCACGAACAATGATGCTGTTTAACCTCGGAAGTGCTTACTGTTTGAGGAGTGAATATGACAAAGCTCGAAAGTGTCTTCATCAGGTATGAACAACAGATCTCGAGCCAGCTTTACAGCCAAATGTACGTCCTTCAAAGTGCCATTTAGATCACAGCAAATCCTGGTGATTTTATAGCCCAGGTTTGTTTGCAGACTTTGCTGAGATGGCGGCTCTCTTCTGTCTTTATGAATCAATCTATATTAAGTAACATAAAATAAAGGATTACAAAGTTCTTACTTGTGTAAATAACCAGTAGCACTATCAGGAGCATTTTTTTTCCCCTAGATCATATCAAAACAGTGGAATGTGACAAGGAAGCCTTTTCACTTTTTATAGGTTGAGTTTTTTAAATGGTTCAATGTTATATTTCAGAGGAGAAAGTTCTTGAGGGCCTTGAGTTCACTTCTTTCTAATCAGTTAATAACTCGCCATCTAAGCTATTAACTTAAGGGCTGTGAGAACAAACTGCATTTCTGCTGGAGGTGTGTTCCTTGCCTGTCTCTTGTCTCAAGAATTCTGAAGTGCTTGCTTTTGAAACTCCTCCTTCACATAGCCTGTGTCATCTGGTCGGTCTTATGGCTGGGACCCACCTCCTTCAATGATGATGTTTATCTCTTTGCAGCCGTTCCTGCCTGTCAGGAAGACTACTCAAATGCATTGTTGAGCTGCAAACTGAATCATCTGTCTTCCAAATTACTTCACAGTTGCTGTGTAGGTGAACAGACTCAAATTCAGTGGAGTTCTCAACTGCTTAAGGCAGTTGTCTTGCTCTTTTTCCTCCTAAGGCAGCTTAGGATTGGGCACAAATCTGTGCTTCAGCTCTGTGGCACACGTGTAAAGCCCAAAGGAGGAGTGTAAGGCCACCTGTGGGTGTGAAGTATAGTAGATCTCTGCATCTGCAATAAATTCATTGACTTCACAGCTGAAAAATACTTGTATATGGAAAGCTAATGAACGATCCCTGTTAAGTTTGTATTATGAACTTCAGAGCAGTGGAAGCTACCTTCTTCACCTGTCATCTCACCTGGAAACCACGGTAGATTGGCTCAAGAGTTACACTCATATTAACATAAGTATACAGCAGATGGTGCTGCCAATTAGTGTGAAACAACCTTGCAAGACAGATAATATTTCAGTCTCTCCTCACATGCATAAACCAGAGTATATTAGTTTGAAAAATCTTACCTTAGTTTACAAATTATGTGGTTTTGTTAGCTAAGGTGGTGGTAGCAATCTTGTCATGGGGTGCTTTCTTTGAGCTGGACATTTCTCTTAAGCACTTTTTCTCCCCATGCCCCTCTTCTTTTTCAATAAGGCTGCTTCGCTGATCCACCCCAAAGAGATCCCTCCAGAGGCTATTCTGCTGGCTGTGTATCTTGAATTGCAGAATGGTAAGGAACAGATTTTGATATTTCTTTTATCTTTTTGTTCCCAGCACTAAACCCCCTAATTTAACATGTAAGCTGCGATGTTGAATGTAACTTGGTATTTTTAACATATTACATTTTTTTCCCTTGAAGTTTATAGCCAACCCTCATAGGCAAAATGTTAGAACAAATTCTTAAGTTTTGAAATGTTCTGTTGACCTAGATTTGGGATGCAAGGGGAAGAGGGCGGTACTCATCGTTCCTATGCTGTATAGAGTTGTGCCAGTGTTTGGAATGACACCTTAGGCCCTGTCTCCATTTCACACTGCTATGGATCCATGTATCTGCACCTTCATTTCCATTGTTTATTGCCACACTGTTCTTACACTCTCCTGGCTTCCTAAACATCTTGTGAGCTGAAGTCTTCTGTACTTTGTCCAGAAATCAGCAGTCTTGGATAGGCTCAGTAAAACCCTCGATGAGGTTTGTACTGTGAAGAGGGCTTGAAGGGCTTTTCATCAATAGATAACTGCGACCCAAGTTTCCCAAAGAAGCCATATCAAGGCAGATGCGGAGAGTATTGCAATGAAGTTTGTCATATTGATAACCTTCTCTTCCAAAATCCTTTTTGAAGGTTCATTGTGTTTGTGTGGGGAAAAAAACTACATAATGGGAAACTAGAAAGATTGCACTTGAATTCTGCAGTGTGAGCAGACTGGTGCAGCATTTGTATATAAACTGCACCTTCTACAAAGCTTTTCTTACAAAGATGTTTCTAAGTTGCCATTTTGGAAACCTTTCTTTATGCAACTAAGAAGTACAGAGCAGAAGAGAGTAGAAAGTGGGATTTACATCTCTCAGCTCCTTCTAAGGATATAACCAAAAGGAACTAAAACCACTTTTTGTTATATAAGTGGCAACAAAATGGTGCTTCTCTTCTGAAACTAAAACTTTAGTGAAAAAAAAGTATTTGGTAAGAGGAATAAATGTTCTTTTCAGAACATAATTTTTTTCCTACACTTTTATAGATTTAATTTTTAACAAAGAATATTTTTTTCCATTTATATTGGTACTTATTTGATAGGCCATACATACAGTTAAGAATCAGATTTCTTGTTTGAAAGATGTATTTTATATCCACCCTTGAGATTTGCATTACTGTCTAATGTCCCATTGTCAGGGCGTTTTGTGAGATCCAGTCTCACTATGTGGATGGGCAAGAGCTGGTCTGCAAGTGCTCTGGCATCTTCAAGCACTGAGGTTAAAGCTTGATGTCTTCAGCTAAGAATAGGTAGAATCAAGCACTACTGTTGTTTCAAATTTACTTTTGTCTAATGCTCTTCATGTCTGTGACAGCATTCACTCACTGGAAAGACTGCTAGCGTACGTGGCCTGGGCCCAGGGCTGCCTCCTCAGCTCTGGGTGGAGAACAGTGATGCCCAAGTCATACAAAGGTATTTTCTTTTTTAATCGAAAGTTGTCTTGTAGGTAACACACAGCTGGCACTGCAGATCATCAAAAGAAACCAGCTTCTCCCTTCTGTGAAAACGCTCTCTGACATGCGGAAGAAGCCTGTGTTTCAGCCAGTCCACTCGCTCCAGCCCATTCAGATGCCAGCCTTCACCACTGTGCAAAGGAAGTGAGGTGGTGCTTTGACCTGCTGCTGCCCTGCCCAGCAGGGCTTGGGATTTTGTATATTTTTTTTAACCTAGAATACCTGCATACCCCAATTGCTGGAGTGTGTTCATTTATGTAAATTTTTAATAAAACAGGTAAACAAAAAGGCATGGGTGGAGGTGTTTGTGAAGGTCATTTCATAAAGGAAGCGAGAAGAGAGGTTGGTGCCTGTTGGGAATGCAAGTGGCAGAGAGTGTGAGTCTGCTCTTTCTTTGAACAGAAGAGAGGGGAGGGAAGTGAGGGGAAGTTCATGTACCTGAACTGCAAGAGCAGCCAAGCTGTTGTGTAGGCTGCTGTGTAACACAAATGAGCTATGGTTTTGTATTCTTTGAAGAAGATGCTTTTGCCCAACTTTGCTATGTTGATGTAGTTACCTCTGCTTCTCTGACCTCATGGGCTCAGTGAGGGACAAGAGCCAGAAGGCAGTTTGGCAGAGCAGGGACAGCATCACAGCTGCTGGGGCTGCATGGCCAAACCTTGGTAAAGGAGACAGTGAGTATCTGGGAGAGGAGGGAGTTGGGTATTTCCTGGTGGGGTGGTTTGTTGGAAGAGGACTTGGCTGTAAGAAAAAAAAAAATTGTGTTTGGGCTGGGCTTGTGTGTGATTTTTGTTGTTTTTGTGTTCTGTTTTGTTTTTTTTAAATGTAGTTTCCACTTTCAAGGAATACCTCTTTCTTTCAAAACTTTTTCTGCCTTTTGCTCAAACTACAAGGCTGTAAGCTGACAGCATAAGGAAGGACCTGGTGGTTTCTTGTTGTGAGCACAGGAACAGAGACGAGCCCAGCATGGACCATAACAGCTTTCCCTGCTTCCCCTCCCTGGCTGTTTTGGGCCATTTCAGCTACTCAGACTTTGCCCAGGTACTCTCCAGTATAGAGCTGGGATAACACCTTATCTGCCTGTACTGCTGGCACTGTACTTTGCCTCCAGCCACCCTGAGGAAGGTCACACTTCCAAGTGGCCACCTGCGATGCAGGTCCTGCAAGTTCTGCTCTCAGTACCTTGAGCATGAGGTTGTGCAGATGTGTGTACGAGAACAAATAAGCCCCAACTTAATGAAAAATAGCAAGTTTATTAAACAACATGCAAAATGTGTACAAATTTGTGTGCACCACTCCCACCTAGCCTTCAGGAAGCAGTACAGCAGAAGGCTTAAGACCAGCTCCTGTCCCTCTAACTACCTGGCTTCTCTGCTTTCCAAAGCTTTCAGAGTAATGACTTTTTCATAACTTTGCTGTGGCTGCAGGAGATGGCACTGGCTCTGGCTTCAGGTAGGGGAAAACAAAGTATTAGGAATAAATCAGGAAAATGTGCACAGAGATCACCTTTCTGAAATAAGGGAGACAGGGAGCTGATGCATCAATCATGTCAAAGTAGACTGACTGATTAAATACAAAAAGGTTAAAGATGCTCCCTGTGTGGTCCCAGGCCCTGAATAGAGAAGATTCTTCTCTGCCCTTCCCCACCCCCCCAGGAATGCAGGACATTCACATGCAAAAGATGCAAATGCAGCTTCAGCAGTACCCTGCTCCCCCCAGGGGCACTCAGCACTGCCCCCAGGCTCACTGAAGGCTACAGTTGTTGTTCCACAGCTTCAGCATCTCTCGGCACAGCTGCATTTGCATAAGCACAGCAGCATTCAGTCCCAGCTCCCCCAACAACCACTGCTTCTGCCCTAAGGCACCTGCAGGGACAAGAGCAGCTTTGGGACTTGTTTTCCCTTGCCTATAAGCACTGCTACTTGGAGAGGGGTGAGGGGTGACTTTCAACTGTTGGGTGTCATAGGTCTACCATTAACGGGAAGGGGGAGAATAAATAAATAACAAAATACACCTAAGAAGTAAGCAGTCAAGGACCTGTCTCTCCCTCTGGCAGTGCCATGGAGTCACACTCCACTTATGCCTTTTCCCACAATTGCTTCCAGGCTCTGAGAGTAATGTGAAGGTAGACCTGCAAGCTGTCCTGCACTCAGAGCAGTGAGAAGAGCACAGCCAGTAAATTCACTAAAGGAAAGGCTGCCTGCCCCCTTCCTCCCCTCCAGGATCCCAGCACCCCTGGATCTCACTCCTGCAGCCACACACTGGCTCATACCCCCACAGCAGGAGAAAGGGGGAAGTGATGTGTCCTGCTGACAGTGCCAGCTGCTCCAGCAGCAAGAAATAGTGATGGTCTGCTGAAGGACTGTGATGGCAAGAGCACAGTGTGGTGCAGAGCAGCCCTACAGTTGTACACAGATGGTGCCAGAAAGTCTGAGCGCTTTGGAGTGCAAGTACAGCCAGCCCTTTGAGACTGGAAGCCACTTCCACTTCTACCCGTGCTGGGAATGCAGTCAGCAGCTGTAATTCTCAAATCTTACTTGCTGAAGAGCATCTTCCCCTGCTTACCATTTCTTTCCAAACCTTTTCCAAAGCAGTAAGGAAAAAGCTTTCCTGCTTACCCAAATCATACTGGCTTTGCCACCACCTCCACACAAACATCATTACTTCCACAGCTGCAAAGGTGAAGAAATGGAAACCTAGAAATGGACCTAACAGGGTTAAACTAGGAACATTCTGGCAAAATACCAGAAAGACTGATACTGAACTTGGCACCTGTACTCAATGCAAAGGAATTTCCTCCAGTCATGACAGCAAGGCTGGTTTTTTACCAGCCCAGCCCTAAGCTTTCTACACTGCAACAAAACTATTTTTTTTGAAAACACATTTCTTTCTCTCCATGGCACCCTCCTCTCTGGAGGAATGGAGAAATTTAATTTGGAGACAGCCAAGTCCAAATTCAGGCCAATGCTTTTTCTTTTTTGCATCCTGACAGAAGAGAAGGCTTTGGCTGGGTAATACAGAAACACACATACACAGATTTGCCATGAAAAAACCTCACATTTATTTGATTAAACAAAAATAAAATAAACTGCATAGGAACATTTTAAAGTCCAGAGAGACACTGACTTTGTTTTAAGGCTGCCAGTAGCTGATACATCATCTCCTTGCTACATCCTTCAGCCTTCCCTATGGACCGCAACAATACATT
Organism: Aegotheles bennettii; assembly: GCA_013398125.1. NCBI lineage: Eukaryota > Metazoa > Chordata > Aves > Caprimulgiformes > Aegothelidae > Aegotheles > Aegotheles bennettii. The sequence continues at coordinate 143,345 of VZRW01009700.1, forward strand.
CAGAAGCCTCCATTAACACAAGGGTTCTAACATTTTGCTCACTTATTCTACATAAAAGTTTGCACATAACCTGTCATGCTTTCTTTCTCTGCAGTACTCAATATCCAACATCTAAAAATGTCACTTTTTTGTCCAAGTACAAATGTGATGCTGCTTTTGGAGCATGGAAGTTCTTGTCACAGCCTGTCTCATTGTCAATTAAATATAAAAGCTCCAAGTAGCTGATTAAAAGCAGAGCACTGTCTATCCTGCTGAGACATTTTTATGAGGAGCAGCAGCATGATTAATCACTAAAGTAGAAGAGAAACAACTGCAACAGAAGAAAAAACTACAAAAAACAAATGACTCAAGATGCCCAGCTTCCAAGAACTAACGAAATCCTTCTGGATCCCGATGCAGACTCGCACCAAGGCAATGCTACTTATAAAACTTCCTTACCAGTGTATAAGATGGGCCCATACATCTACAGGCATTTCAATGGGAAAAAAAGCACATTTGTGACATTGGTTTCATGTGGGTGACCTCCACTTTGTTCAAGGCTTCCAGTTTCCACTTGAATTGCAGGCATATGTTCAACACCCTCACTACTCCAATGCGTTGTGCCCAGACCAAGCAGCGCATGACAGGCAATGTACAGTACAAACAAGAGTCACATACAGTAAGAAACCCCCACCAACTCCGGTGACTAAGCACACCTTACAAACTAGTTAAAAACTTAGTCATTTTAGAAAAGAAACTAAAAACAAAACCCAGAAAGACATCGCTCCCTCTGGAGGAAAAACTACTACATTGTCTGAAAAGTACTCTAACAAACCTATAAAAGGACTTTTTTTAAACTAGTCTGGTAGGTCAAAAGGAAGTTACTTAACTACACCACTACACAGACACTTAACATTCAGTCAGTAAGGCTCTATGAAAAGAGCTTAAAAAATTATCTACCTGAGTTTGTAAGTTGATACAATCATTAACAGAAGGTCTAAGACCATGCAGGTACACAAAGCATTTTTAGAACCATTATTGGTTAAACAATGATGGAAAAAGATGCCAGTCTGGCTTGTTAACCCGTAAGATCACTTAGAGACATCAATGTACATTTTCCACCATAACATTTACCAAACCCAACACAGTCTATCTTTACTAGGGGTCGCCTGTACCCACTTCTGCCACCCCCCAATATGAGCAGGGGGAAAAAAAAGACTTCTCAAATATAGTAATCTGAAAATGTGCTTCTGCAACTTTACTCCACAGGTACAACGGGGGCCTGCTGCATGTCACTATTAAAGTTGCATAAAACCCCCAACACACTGGTTTTAAACTGCCTCTCCTGAGAATGTCTGAACCTAAACTGCCCTCCAGGAATAGGAACTTGGTTGCTTTGTCATGGTGGAAAAAATCCCATTGAGTCAAGAAAGCTACTAATACAATCACCAAGTCAAAACAAAAAATCAGGATCTTATTCCCTTCAAGCATTTGGTATAGCATCATGTTTACAGCGATCTTAACATTAGCCTTTCCAAACAGGAAATATCTGTAGGCATGCATAAAAGTTTTTCTCTTGTAGAGAGAAGACCTAAAGGTCTTACGGACATTAAGAACACTGCAAATGAACATGAAGGATGTCATGTCAGCTCATAGTGTCATAATACTGAAAAAAGTTTACCTTTCCATACTTTGTAGTGAAAACAGAACAAACTCAAGTGTTTCAGGTATCTGGGTCCAGTTTGCTTGAACATATGAACATTTGGTTTTATTTACAGATTCTCTAACAAGGGCAGCTCAGTATTTCCATGGGCAGGCAGCAAAACCAAAAGCAAACCAAAGCAGGAAGTCACCACATCGTACACACTATCTCTCATTTCAATTAAAATGCTTGTCCAACAGGCAGGATGAATCCTTCCCCCAGGCAGATTCTCAGTTACTTCTCAAACCTGTCTGATGCTAAATTGAGGTAGATGATTTACTTCTGCAAAGTGAGGTAGAACTTCAAGAAAAAGATAGTGGCATCTCTAGTTGTGCATTTTGTACCACAGCAAACTGGGTTTCAAACTCCCAAGGACTCAAAGACCGAAGGTACAATATTTGTCTAACGCAAGTACCAGTGTTCGTTTTTTATACAGCTCCAAACTGTTTGTCTAAATATCTCTATCTTTAAATACCCTATCATCTTTTGGCACCATTTGGCTTACACTCCTTTAAAAAAAACAAACAAAAACCAAAACACTTTGGCACAATAATTTTTTTAAACCAGAACTGAACAAAGAAATCTTATGCTCAAAGATATGGCAAGCCAAGCCGATAAACCTGCTCTCTTCAGAAATTACTTTTGGTTTAACTTCAATGTAACAGACTGGGCCTATTTTCCTGCAATTCCAAGGGAATGCCACATCCAAGGGCCCTGTTCTTTCTCCCAACTTGCTTATGTCTGGCTCAAATATGCATTAGCTTTCAGGTGTTGTCCTTCTTTTCCCTTGCTTTCTTTACAAGTTTAAGGTTTATGGGCTGCCTTAAATAAGTTATACTTAAAAGGTACTAAATAAATAGGAGTGAGTTATGTGAAGGACCTGTATTATCAAGTACTGAGTCTGCTTCAGTTTGCTACTGAAATTCCTGCTTAAATAGTTCTGAGAAAGGACAAGGTTGCTTCATAGGCTGAACCCAAAACAACTGCACTGACTGCTGATCACATTTTGTTAAGCAAAAAGTTTACCGACAGCCACTGGCTTAACCTGGCATAGCCAAGTGAAATTCCTTTGGGAGTTCTAGTACAGAGGTCTATCACCCACATCTGTTGTTCCCCAGTGTCAGAGCTAAGAGAGAGGCACAAGCTCACCTCACTCTTCTCCAGGGCATTTCCACTAGTTCAGAAGATTACTCTGAATGTCTGTACAGTTTGCCATCCAGCTCCAAAGCCTTGCTTTTTCTCTCTGCATGCTTTCACCATGTGTATTATGATAGCAGGGCATAAACCTGAGAACATGCATAGCCTGAGAATGTGTATGGAAAAACAGAGCAAGGTTTGAATCTCATTTAAATATTACTTTTTAAAAGCCCCTATGGGGCCTCTGATGTTGGCATTGTTTATTATCGCTACTTACTTTCATTGCATATAAAACACTCCATTTTATAAGCTACACTATCACTTTTCAATGAGACCAAGCGTGCTTAGCACTAGCTATGACAAAGAGAAGGAATTATTTTGGGTAGCTAAATAGTAGTGTTTTTAAAACAAAGAAGCTCCCCAACACATGAGGTCAAACACTTGAGGTTTGGTTTGTAAGCAAATCCCACTGAATTAAAGAGAGAGCAACTTGGTTAAAGTCATTCCTCTTCCCGAGGGAGCTGGACTGGGGGTTTGTGCAATGGCTCTATACAAAATAGCAAAGGGCAACTTCAGTGTCTGTCACCTTCTACACGGTGCAGGCTGGAGAGGGACAAAAAAGTTTCTGCAGTTCAACACAATCCTGAATGCACATTTAATGTTTTTTTTAATGCCTGGAAAACTCCCTTCTAGTCCCAGAGAAGGGAGGAACCCAACAAGCATTAAAGCACAAGAGCATTTCTAACATACTCCAACACTGTCAGCCACTGGTCAAGGTATTAAGAGACCTGGCATTTTTATTAAAGACATGATAGGGTAAATGCAAGGACATTGCAAACTAAACATTAAAGCTTTTTAAACCAGTTTTCTTTGGTATCTAGATCTTGCAGGCTATTAGTTTTCACAGCCCAAGTTGCACATAATTCTTGGACTGATTAATACAAGACAAACACGGACATCTGTCACAAGTGTAGGCCACCCCCAAGAAGGGAGGCATGTACACAAGCAGAACTTGAAAAAGTTGAAGGTAAACTGGCTTTTTCTCATACCCACATTTTGAGTGGCCACACAAATTTAATGACAGACATCTGTATTAAAGATTATCCTTTAAAGACTATTTTTAAACCATGCTATCCTAGGATTAAGCCTAACTGAAACATACTGCTTTGAAGAGTTTGCTTCCTTGAGGCTTTGGCTGAAAGGCAGCACAGTTATTTCATCTTATTTAATTTAAGCATTTTTCCTCACCCTTATTTCAAAAGAGGTTTTGCCATTTCATGAATCCATCTGTCTCTTTCTGGTCCTTTAGTTTAAGCCTCCTCTAAAGTGGCAGCTATCTGTCTGCACACATCATCAGGATTTCTACAAAACCCAGAAAGTTAACACTCCTTGGAGGGGAAAAGCAGCAAGAAGGAAAGTGCACCTTGTGATTTCTCACAAACTTGTAAAAGAGCCTTTCAATCTCAGGTCACTTCTGTGCATGGTGGCTGACAGAGACATGGACCCTCTCCTTGGAGGATGGTTGAGGCTCTTCAGACTTTGATAACAACAGTGTTTATGTTTTGGAGATCTTCTCTTGCAAACAGTAAGGTAAATCCCGTGACACTTTCAAGCCTAAGAGTACTGACACATAAATTTTTCCACTGAAGAGAAACAGAAAAGCTCTCTGGTTCCCTACTTCAACCATTCATGTTTGCCACCAAAGACCTTATCAAGAGCATGGAGCAACAGCTCTGTAGAGACTGTATCTGCATTAACAGCTGAACTGGAATGCAAGAAATTGAAGAATGAACCCAAATAATTCCATGGACTCAAAGTCACATTTTGCTAAAGAGATCTCTATTATCCCAAAAGAGTTGCTGCTCCTCAGAAAAACCATTTTTATATCCCTGAAAGGGCTAACTTCCCCCGCCTCCAAGCTTTTAAGGATCATATACATCTATTTTACACAGAATTCTTTGGTACTGCCCTGGGAAAAAAGCAGCGAAGTTTCACCTTGATGCAGTTTGCCTTATGCTGGTACAAGTTAACTTTTCACTTGGATCTGTAGCAAGAGATACATGAAGCTACAGGCCCACCCCACCCTAAAAACTACAGTAGACCTTACTGAATTTTTCAGTCCAGCTCTTTGGAGAAGCCAGAAGATGAAAAAAATACATTTTTGTCACTGATAGAGTTATTTGCAATCCTCTTGAAACACAAAACCTGCTGACTTCTCCAAAACACACCCTGAATCTCCAAAGCTGTGCTTACTTACTTTTGGAAAAAGGTACCACTTTTGTTCTAACAAATCCATCAAAAGTTATTCCCTTAAAGTCTCTCTGTGGGGAGGGGCAAAAAAAGCTAGTCATTTCACAAGAAAGTAAATCAAAAGGGTTTGATTTTCCCTGTTTCAATGCTCCTTATAACCTCTCCTGTTATCCAAATCAGGTGCACTGATAAAAGAAACAGTAACTTTTTAAAAACTAACTTAGCTTTCAGGTGAAAAGGTAAAATGAAATACTCAATGACAGGATACATTAAAGGAAGCCTTGCTTTTTATCTAAACTTTGACTGCACTAAGCCACTAAAATGAACAATTTGGTTTAAACTTAAACAATTTTTGTGCATTTTCATCAGCTTCACTTTGTGCTGTTGGATTACTGTGTTTCAGAAAAAAATACACAGAAATGCCAAAAGATGCAAACTTGCTCTTCCCAGCAAGTGAATCCCACTTGCTTTCACATAATGTTCAAAGTCGTCTGGGAAGAAGACGCTGTGCTCACCAGTAAATCAAACACACTGAGGTATAAAAAGGAGAACAGGAAAAAGTTCTCTGCTGCAGCAGCAATTCAAAAAACAAAAGCCCCCCCCCTCCCATGCCCCCACCCACAGAACTGCAGTATGGTCAAGAACACAAACTATCTACAAACAGCTACTACCATTTTCTCCATTAAAAAAGTTACACAGAGCCTTTCCTGGCTTAGTCTACAGAATTCACCACACAAACCACCTAATGTGCACAGCAACACTTGTTTGTGCATGAAACCCCATCGGGGGAGAGGTAAAACGTTCTGAACTGTGAGTGTGTGGGGACAGGGAGGGGGCAAGAAACCAGGGAGGGAAGGGAGGACAATGAGGTAGATAGAATTCAACTTTACAGGCTCACTCCCTGCAGAAAAAGATAAGTACATTCATCTGTAAAAAAATTAAAGATGAGGTAGGTTTGAATCAACGTTGTATTTTTTCATTTTCTCTTAGAAGAATTTCCCTGAGACAGTTTCTTCCTAATTCAAACACGGATTAGAAGACGAGAATTCGATTGTTTCCAAAGTCGACCACAACAATCATGCCATCAGGGGTGACAGCTATACCTGAAGGACGGTCCATCTGACCAAAGCCGCTTCCCTGAGTGCCAAACTTGCATAAAAAGCTACCATTTGATTCGAATATCTGCACCCGGTGGTTCCTGGAATCAGCCACGATGATGCGCCCCTCCTGATCCACCGCCACTCCCTGTGGGCGCAGGAACTGGCCGTTCCCCGTGCCCTCCGAGCCCAGAAAGCGTGCGGACTGGCAATCTGGATGGATAACCAGAAGGCGATGGTTGTTGAAGTCTGTCACTACCAAGTGGCCCTCGTGATTGAAAGTCACACCTCTGGGGGAATCAAAGTGCTTCCAGAGCGCCCCTTCGAAGCCATACTTGTTAAGAAACACTCCGTCGGGCCCGAACAGCTGAACACGATGGTTCCTTGTATCAGAGACCAGGATCTTGCCCTCTGCATTAACAGCCACATCCCAGGGGTAATTGAATTGCCCGTTCTTCGTTCCTTTCTCCCCAAACTTCAGAATGAACTGCCCCTCAAACGTGAAGATCTGGATGCGATGATTGTCCTTGTCAGCCACAACGATCCTACGCGAGATGTCACAGGCCACTCCAGCAGGTCGATCAAACTGGCCCGGCCGGGAGCCCAGCGTGCCAAACTTGTGATGGAAGGTCCCACATGGCTTGAACACCTGGATGCGGTTATTACTGCGGTCAGCAACAATGATGTAGCCTTCTTTGTCTACACTAACCCCCCAGGGGCGGCAGAGTTTGCCGTCGCTGTCTCCTTCGCTGCCAAAGGAGAGCCCTGGCAGCCCAATGCCTATGTAGCTGCGCCCAGATTTCACCACAACTTTGAAGGGGCTATTCTCAATGTGTTGGTTGCACATCATCACAGATACCAGGTGCTCTCCCTCTAGCTGTGGACGGTAGCTGACCAGGTAGGTCCCATTCTGCTGATCATTGACATCTGCCCCAAAAAGGTTTCCATCCGGGCCCATCACCACTGCAGAGATCATGTCACCACCTGAAAGGCGAGGCTCACCATCATGGTCATAGCCTATCACTGTGAAAGAGGCCACTTTGCCCTGCAGCGCACGCTTGAGGCCTTCCCCAGTGGCTTTGGTCAGAGGAGCAAAAGCACCACTGCTGACAAAGCCCATTGATTTAATGGCCATATACAATGCCTGGTCAGGGGGAGTGAACATGATCCTGTCATCTTCCTGGGGCTGGAGAAGGCCTCTCACATTCTTCAGCTCCTGCACCTGAGCCAGCATGCGGTCCCGAGCCAGGAGAATATCCATGGTACGACCCTCCTCCAGGACCTGCTGCACAGCACTAATGGTGTTGTCCAGCTTATTGAGGTTCTGACGTAACTTTTCAACTTGCAAGTAGAGTGACTTAGCCTTGACTTGACGAATCTTTT
>VZRW01009701.1:0-16048 GCA_013398125.1 Aegotheles bennettii
GTGATGGAGGACACAGAGAAGGTGGAGCAACTGGGTATCTTCTTTGCTTCAGCCTTTAGTGCCAAGGCCTACCCTCATGAGTCCTGGAGGCAAGAGAGAAAGTCTGGAGAAATGAACTTTCCCTGGATTGTAGAGGATTGAGTGAGAGATCATTTAGGCAAACTGGACACCCACAAATCCGTGGGCCCTAATGGGATGCACCCATGAGTGNCTGAGGGAGCTGGCAGATGTTATTGTTCAGCCACACTCCATCACCTTTGAAGAGTCATGGACAACAGGAGAGGTGCTTGAGGACTGGAGGAAAGCCAATGTCAATCCTGCCTTCAAAAAGGGCAAGAAGGAGGATCCAAGGAAAATACAGACCTGTCAGCCTCACCTCCATCCCTGGAAAGGTGGTGGAACAGCTCATTCTGGTTATCACCTCCAAGCCTGTGGAGGAGAAGAATGTTACTAGGAGTAGTCAACATGGATTCACCAAGGGGAAATATGTTCGACCAATCTGATAGCCTTCTATGATGGCATCACTGGCTGGGTAGATGAAAGAAGAGCAGTGGATGCTGACTTTAACAAGTCTTTTGACACTGTGTCCCATAATATCCTCATAGGGAAGCTTAGGAAGTGTGGCTTTGATGAGTGGACAGTGAGATGGATTGAGAACTGGCTAGATCGCAGAGCTCAGAGGGTTGTGATCAGCAGCACAGTCTATTTGGAGGCCTGTAGCTAGTGGTGTCCCTCAGGGGTCAGTACTGGGTCCAGTCCTGTTCAACATATTCATCGATGACCTCAATGAAGGGACAGAGCGTACCCTCAGCCAGTTTGCTAGTGATTCCAAACTGGGAGGAGTGGCTGATAGACCAGGAGGCTGTGCTGTCATTCAGCAAGATTTGAACAGGACAGAGTGTTGAGCAGAGAGGAACCTAATGAAGTTCAACAAGGGCAAGTGTAGTGTCACCTAAGGACACCTAAGGAAGAGTAACCCCAGGCACCAGTACAGGTTAGGAGTCTTTGCTTTAGCAACAAGAGCCTTACATATGGATGCCACTTCAAATTAAACAATGCAATTAACCAACCCAACATAAACTTCTAGCATCCTTCAGTTACAGAAATCACTGTGACCAAAGACAATATAGGCAGGCTGTGCAACAGATAGTGGCCAATCTAGTCCTATCTACCCTATCAGAAATGCCTATCTAGCCTATCTTGCCCTATCTAGGCTAATGGAAAGGACCTGTCAACCATTTCATCACGCAGCATGACCTACCCCACACTCAGGATCTGGCACTAAAAGAATGGTCCTTTTTTTCTTGATGTTCTGAAGCATGTGTGCTCTCCATATGTTGTTCAAATGACCTATGCTTGCCCTTGAGCTCCAAACACTTCCTATTTTATCTTCTGACTCTCCTTTTTTTTTTCCTCCCCTCCTTTTTTTTTTTTTTTTTTTGACATTTGCCCAGGGCTAGACACACATGAATCCTTACAAACATTCTGACCTTGTTTTTATTTTAATGTTTTCTGGAGAAGTAATTTTCATTTCAAACTAGGACCATTTTCAATGTTTGTGTTTCAAACGTATTTCATTTGGCTTCCAAATTATGCTTTTTCCATTTGTGTGTGTGTTCTACTATCAGTAATGATAACTTTTAAGCAAAGTGTGTTTCTGCTTTTTATTTTGTCCTTTGAAGAGAATTACTTATGTAGCTATCATACATGGTTTGGCATTCATTTCTCTGAACACTGCTATGCAGTGCATCCTTTTGTGCAGCTGTCACTGTGACACTACCTCTCTAGGCTGCCTCCACCAACTGGTTAGCATTACCTTTTCCTTTCAAGAGCTAAGTGGATATGCTGTATTTTACTCTGACAGTTGGGCCATTTTATTTGAGCCTTATTGGACTTGATAGTTACCTTTAGGGAATGTCTTTTTCTATTGTTTATTTCCAAAGTCTTCTGTCACTTCAGGCTGTGAAACACAAAGGAGAATGCTGACATTGTTGGTACTGATGCATCCCCATGAGATAACAAATGGTTGGGGCATCACTGTTCTTTGGACATTACGGGAGATTATTGCTATTTTATTAGAGTTTCTAAAGGAAGAGGAGAAAGAAAAGGTGGTTTTAATTTGTCTCCTGGCTACATATCTTTAAAACTATTTTACTTTTAATAATAATTTCTCTGTGTGTGTAGCCATTCAGTTATTCAAGATTCTACAAGTGCAGTGGAAGCAATGACGCAGTTCCAAATGGACTTGTGTCCCACTGATGGCAATGGGACACAACTCTTATAAGAAATACTGCAGAGATGTTATCCGTTTGTAGATGTGGCAATTACTAGTCCATATGGGCAGAATATTTTGTCACAGAAAGTTATCCAACAAGCACATCTAGACTCATTTATAACACTTTTAACATTCCTATACTTGATATTTATAGCAAGACTGTAAGAAATTTGAGAATTGATTTCAAAAGACAAATAACTGGATGATAACTCTGCCTCCAGTTACACAGGTGTGAATCTACCTATATATATTAATTTTGGTGTGTATGAGGGTATTTTTTAAGAATTCTTAGTGTCGACACCCAATTAGGGACTGGAATGGTATTTTGTTCACAGGAGAATTCCTGTAAAATCCATTTAAGATAGACAACAATAAATGTAACCTTAAAGCAAGGCGAGAGCCTGGTCCAAATGGTTTCTGTGCCTAAAATCTGTCAAATGGACAAAGCTCTTTTCAAATTAAATAACTAAATAAATCAACATTTTACATTATTTTTTTCAAGGATTACTTACAAGTAATGCAGACACCTCAGTCCAGACAAATAAGGAATTTATATAATTAATCTTTTGATTCTATTGTTTGTCCATTCTATTGCATAGGAAATGTCGAGACAGAGAAGAGTGATTTGGCTGGTTTTACCTTGACACCAAAAAATAATTTGATGAAAGGTATAAAATACAAAGCAAAAGACAACAGTTACTTCTATAATGTGTACAGCTGAATCTGAAATGGTTGTCAATCCATTCTACAGTGTTTTGAGCACACAGAGTTCAGACTAGAATTCTGTGCAATAATTTTTTCTAGTTTTATGGTCCTTATAGATCTGAAGATTTTTTTCTGTGATTCCTGGAAAACCATGTGTCTACACCAATCCAACTGAGTAGAAGAACAACCAATTATATATTCTGAGGAGGCATTATCTGAGACTCAGATATGAAAGTGTTAAATGTACTTGGAATAGATTGATCGAAGGAGATGTAGAACAATATAGAGTAATCCAGAGTGGTTTTATCATCAGTATGACAGATAAACAAAAAGACTTCTTAATTACACATGTACATGAACAGCAAGAAACACACCAGGTGTAGTCAACATGGATTCACAAAGAGGAATTAATGCCAACTTGATGAACTTCTATGATTAAATGACTGGCTTGGTAGATGAGGGGAGAGCAGTGAATATTGTCTACTTAGAATTCAGCAAGGCCTTTGACAATGACTCCTAAAAGATCTCCATTGACAAGCTGTTGATGTATGTGGGCTGAATGAGTACGCAGTGAGGTGGATTGAAAATCACCGAACAGCTGGGTCCAAAGGGTGGTAATCAGTGGAACAAAGTGTACTTGGTGGCAAATAACTAGGATTATACCTCATGGGTCAATACTGGGTCCAATTCTGTTCAACATTTTCATTAATGATCTGGATCATGGGGAACAGTGCTCCCCTCGGCAAGTTTGCAGAGGACATATAACTGGGATGAGTGGCTGATATGCCAGAAGGTAGTGCTGCCATCCAGATGGATCTTGACTGTTTGAGGAAATGGTCTGACAGGAACTTCATGAAGTTCAACAAGGAGTAGTGTGAAGTCCTTCACCTGGGGAGGAACAACTCCAAGTGCCAGTATATGCTGGGGGCCACCCAGCCAGAGAGCAGCTTTGGAGAAAACGATGTGTGAGTCCTTGTGAACACCACATTGAATATCAGCAGCAATGTGCCCTTGCCACAAGGAAGGTTAATTGTATCCTGGGCTGCATAAGAAAAAGTCTGGTCAGCAGGTAGAAGGAGGTGATCTTTGTCCTCTACTCAGCACTGGTAAAGCCACACCCGGAGTACAGTGTCTTATCCTGGACTACAAGAGAGAGTCATGGTCATACTAGAGAGAGTCCAGCAAAGGGCCATGCAGGTGATTAAGGGACTAGAGCATCTCTTATATGAGGAAAGGTTGAAAGAGATGGGAGTGATAAGCCTGGAGAAGAGCAGGCTCAGGAGGATCTTCTGAATGGCTATAAATACCTAAAGGGAGGAACCAAGCTCTTTTCAGTAGTATGGAGTGACAGGACCAAAGGCAAGAAGCACAAACTGAAACACAGGATGTTCCCTCTGGACACAGGAAATTCTTTTTCATCATGAGGGTAACCAAGCACTGGCAAAAGTTTCTCAGACAAGATACGGAATCTTCATCCCTGGACATACTCAGAAACAGTCTGAACACAGTCCTGGGCAACTTGCTCTCAGTGATTTGTCTTGAGAAGGAGGGATGGACCAGATGACTCAAGAGGTTCCTTCCAGCCTCAGCCATTCTGTGATTGTGTGATTCTGCAATTCTGTGATTCTTTATTTCTGTGATTCTGTGATAATTGTTTAAACACTATTGTCTGAGTCCTGAGCACCCCTATGTGCTTTATTTTCCCTGACCAGCGTCACAGATGACCCCAGGTGCACTCGCAGATGCACTCGCAGCTCATGGCTCTAGAGCTCCATTAAGCTTAGACCTGAACACCCACACCTTGCCCGAGCTGTGGTGTAGATATTATGTATGCAATCCAGACCCCTCAATTGTCCTTCACTCCACACTCTAGCCATGTCTCTAGCCCTGTCTCTGGCTCCATTTTATTTTGCTGCTCCCTGAATGGACTCTGGACCTGTTTCACCTCTTGCCTTGTCAAGAGGCCCATCATCCCCATCATCCTACCCAGCTCATCCTAACCAAGACACTGGGGGGCTTCATCCCACAGGGAGGTTTCTTCCCAGCATGGGGTGTCCCTGACTCTCAGATTGTCTCAATCCCAGGACAGCCCTGCTTCTGCAGTGCCCTGGCAATCAAGGAGAGGCAGTCCCATTGTGTCAGATCTGATAAGTCTTAAAAGGGGGAATAATATGTGTTTCATCTTTTTTATGGTATTTGGAATCAGTCTAAAGGAAATAACTGCTCTTTATGAGTCAAAATCAACACCTTAAACAGTGAGCGCAATTTAACTTCAAAATCCAAGTAGTCAGGGATCTTTCTTATCAACAGAATGCATCCTTCTTCATGCTATGCTTCCATAGTCATAGTAAAAGAGGGCTTTCAAGTACTTTTAAATATACAGGAGAGGCTCTCAGATCTAGAATGAATTTACCTCCCAGTGTGAAACAGCACTGATTTGTAAGCCACAAGGGAATACTACAATGTGTGTCAGCTTGTTCAAACTATTACAGTGACTGAGATTTTAAGTAACTGTCTTTGAATGTAGGTAAAAGTTTTCATGTTCGGAAATTACCTTGATTTTTTGATCACTGGGGTACTGAACTGTTTAATCATTTTCCGATGTTCCTTCTGACTTTCCTTCCTTCAGTCTTTAACTCTTTCCCTCTTTCCTTGTACACTTCTTCTACTCGTTTTTTTTCCTTCCTTCCTTCCTTCCTTCCTTCCTTCCTTCCTTCCTTCCTTCCTTCCTTCCTTCCTTCCTTCCCTCATTTCCTTCCCTCGTTTCCTTCCCTCGTTTCCTTCCTTCCCTTTATTCAGCTCTTCAAATAAGTCTCTATACACACATATATATAATGTCCTTCATATCTTGCATTCTAAATAGCTTTGAAATCTATTAAAATAACACCAAAAACAAGCTGTGGAAAACAAGTGAACATTTACAGTATGGCTCAGTCATATACAACCCAGTATGATAACATTTAATAAAGTAGAGATTATGAAACAAAAGGGCAACACTGGCCAGTCAACAGATGGAGAGAGCAGCAGGAGAGCCAACATTAGCATTCTGCAAGTCAACTTGGCAACAGTAAGTTAATACCAGTAAGTCAGTGGATCAACAGGCAACAGAAGGGCATTCAGCTTTTCAACAATACCTGACTGTACATTCAGTTATTTCAATTTAGAACTTTCTTTCTCACTTCCATATTTGTGTTAGTAATAAGCATTTTACTTTATCTTTTTTTTTTTTTTCAATAATTATGTTCCTCTCAGGTTAGCAGCCTGTGGACAAATGTTTTGTAAACTTCCACAGAGAACTTAGCACATCCAAATCATAATTCACAATGCATAAACTTTTCTAGTATATAAAATAAAATTCTGACAGCCAAGTCACTTGTAGAAGGATCCTCAACAGGGGGTGTTGGGATTTTATGTGGTAGCTGTATACCAGTGTATCCCAGACAGGCCTAAAAACCACTCTGTTCATATAAAGAGTGGTGTTCCAATTCTGTTTTAGACAGTCTGATGTGCATATTTGAATTTCATAGCCAGGTGGTTGGGAAATTCAGAATTTAGCTTCCTTAGTACCATTGCAGGTGAAGAAAATAGCCATATGAAGAAAAATATGTTGAAGTGAAAATAAGTGGTAGACAGATTTCCACCTTCTTCCCGACACAAAGCCACAACTGCATGTGAATGAAGGTGGAAACACAACTAAAAAGACAAGAGCTAGGGAATATAGCTTCCCTTTCAACTTTGCAGCATTGGGCTTTGGAATGAGGGCCACAAGAACAAAGAGCATTCCAATAAATCTGAAACTATTAAGGAAGATCCAGTTCTTGTTTTATTATACAGACTTCTGATGCCAAGTGTTTAAATCCTCTCCCAGGGACAACTGGTAGCAGGCTGAGGGGGAGGAAAGGAGCAAAACTAAAGTTAAACACATCAGTGTCATTAAAATTCACATCTGGGGTCATGTAACTGTGACCAAAACCCAGGGGAACCTCTCTGAATTACCTAGGAATTACTGATATGTACAAATAATGTAACAGAAGTACTAGTGTTTTCTCTTAGCTGTACCTCACTCTTTAGACTGAAAATAGGTCTTTTAATTCACATTTCATAGGCAGTTAGAATCACACTACACTGAATGCACCTACCTAGTAATGGTAGTTGGGGAAGACACATGCATACACAGCCACACCCCAAAAATGAATAATTATATTGTGAAACTGATAATGAAAACCAGGAAATCAAAAAAGGCATAGCTTCCCTAGTATCTGAATTTTGCCATGTTGGTTAGCATCTATTTCAAGAGCATTCACTTTATTTGTTTCCTGGAAGTGCAAAAATACATTTTACCTTCAAGAATACCTACTTCCACCTGGTAGAACCTATTAGCAATCTCTTGTTTACCTTTTCATGTCTGACTCAATGAAAAGGCAGAGTCAGGGAAAAAATTCTTCTGAGAATTTCTAAACAAATTAGGAATTTAAATTTAGACTTTCTGAGTGCAGTATACTGAATTATTTTACTACAGATAGAAACTACTGATTGATCTACTGATCAGCCTATCAATAGACAGAGATGTTCTATATAAATGGATACTTCCATTATATACACATATATGCATATATATATATATGTACAGCTACATATGCATATGCAGTGTGGTAGGGTATACACTGGTATATACATGTGCATGTGTGTGTGCATGCTACATAGTGTTTCCTACTAACTAGCACACTAAAATGTTGTGATACTTTCTGAAAACGTTCCCAAAGCTGTCCTAGTAAACAGTGTCATAGTAGAGGAGAGGTGTATATGAAGGAAACACTGTGTGTAAAGGTCAGTCACTTATTCAAATGGAGGATAGACAGGTGCTAGCACAGTTACAACCAGTGCATTGGTAATGGGAAAATTGGAGTGGGAATCTACACTATTAAGGGTTAGGAAGAACGTATTGACAGCATATAGCACACTTTTATGCCCCTCCAAATTTCTTTAACCTCAAAGCCGATTTTTCAACCTACGTATTAAAAACTTCCCTTTTTTCCAGTTTCTAGTACAGCTAATCCAATGCAGTGTTGTCTCATTATTACAAAATACAGCAACATTTTATGTTAAACAGGCAGTGTCTGGAATAACATCTAAATCTTAAAAAAAGTTACAGTGTGACACATTTTCAGTACAATGAAAATGAAACAACCATGGCAAACACATTCTGTAAATGAGGAAACATGGTAATTTAATCCTCTTCACAGCCTATGGTTTCTACATATGTGTATGTTAAGTACTGTATATAGTAAAATGTAGTACAATACTTTGGTCCACAAGGAATACAAATTTACAGACACCTGCACTTCTACACAGTGATTTGTAAGTCTTTCACAATTGTTTAGGTCCAAGTCATTCATATCACACTTACTAGCATTTAATTATTCCTATATCAGTAGAAAAATGCATGTTACTATGTTGAATCTCAAGAAAGGAAGATACTTGAATATCTCTACTTGAGATACTTTTTAACTAATCATTAGCAAAGTCAGTTAAGCTGAATTAAGCTATCTTTCAGGAGAAAACATAGTTATTTCGATTGATCTCAAGTCTGTTCTTATGTGATTTTGGGATAACCATGGAAATGAAACTGAGTTTTTTACAATTTTGCATACAAATGTATGTAATATCAAACGAAGTTCATGTGTTTGCTAGGGACATAGATGTATCTTCATTTACTGAGTAAAGAAGATTGTTTATTTGCTTAAGACTCAAAAGTAAGTATTTTCTACTGCTGAGTAAGTGTGAATGAGGAATGCAAATGACAGTCAAAATCATGAAAAGTCAAGGTCTGTCTGGAGAATTTTAGGAAAGAATGTTGTTTGCAGGAGCCATCAGGGTTTCAGTGTCTGTTTCAGGAAGATATTATGAAAGATTTTTCACATTACAACAGGGTGTCAGCTAGATGGGTTTCAAATACAGCCCTTTTTCATCACTACTATCTAATGTTCTTGTACTGTTATCATTATCTCACATACACACCAAGACTTAATCATATATCTTGACTTGCCTGGGACTCTCCAGATTCCAGTTCTGCATAGCCCCAGTTGAGCAAGGCTGTCACACAGTGTGAGATGGTTGCTGATTTTTTTTAAAAAAAAACAATACATTCTTATATTGTGTTCTTTTAGCCAATATTAGTAAAAATTACAGCAGAAAAATGAGAAAATATTGGAGACAAGATGGAGAATTTGAAGGTTTGAAGACTTGCCATGAAGTTACATAATGCATTTGTTTTGCCAGCAAAGCTGGCCGTAAAAAGTCCTCCTTACCATCAATGAAAGTTGTTAGTCTATCATCAGCCATGCCAATGCATTTGCTTACTGGGCTATGATATTAGCCAGAATAGCTAAATGATCCTAGTTAACAATAACCCTTTTGGCAGGTATGTCTGAGCGAGTTTTCCTGCCAAATTTGATGTGTCAGATAACTAAACACATAAAAGAACAAACCAGACATACCCCTATGGGAAATTTTTCCATTCTGCAAATAGCAGTTGGCATCCAATTATCATTTAGCCATTCTGAAAACTGTTCTCCCATCACATTTTTCCCTGTTTATAAATTGGGAAATATGACAATATTTTTTTTTCACCACATTTTTACCTTGTGTATTTGAACTTGCTTGGCATTAGATTGAGTAAGATGTGTTCTGATGCTTTTTCCAAGATTCCTAAATTTTCTGTGTTCTGGATTTCAAGGACCAAACTGTGCTTCAATCTGGTTGTGATAATGACATTTTTGATATGATGACCGTATTCTTTTGTACTCAGGTTTTAATATCAATTATTTTTTTGCCTTACTCTCTCTTTGAAGTTTTTGTTTTGCTTTGTTATGTTTTGTTTGCCACATCATCCATTACATGCAGGCATTAATGAGAAGAGAAAAAGGAAAGAGCTCGGAAAATGAGTCTTTGTAACTCCAGGTGTGTTGTCAGTTGCTGCCTAGTTCCATTCACTGCTGTTTTTGTTTTCCATTGGTCTGCTAACAAGAACATGTAACTGAAAAATACACAAAACAAAAATTAGTAACTACTCAGGAGAAGAAAGAATAGAAAGAAAGTTTTATTTTATGAGGGCTTTAGAGCTGGCAGTTTAAAACACCAGGTGCCAGTTTGTTTTATTATTATTTGGTTTAAATTTATACATGGATGGGTAGGAGGAAAGGCAACTTATAATATTTGTTCCTGTTATGCTCATTATTTTATAACCTTGAGCTTGGTCCAAGCACAGTTGCTAGTGGAAAGAAAAGGATCATTGTTCCCCACATCATGAGAAGGAGAAGGCTGCTCTGTAACTATTTATATTCCATCTCTGGCAGCTATAAAGTATTTCATTTAGTGGTGAGAAGGTTGGTTTCTCACAGAAAGATCTTTATTTCTGTTGCTGCCTAGCCATGTTTTTTGATAAACTTAACAATGAAGTAGGACATTCATATTGCAACCTTTGCTCCCAAAGCACTGGCAAACACCAATATTTTTAATGTCATTTTCCTGGTCAGTGTTCCACAGGCAAGACCTTTTGGTTTGCAGGTGCTTCTGTTATGCTTTATTTATTTTTGAATGCAGGGCTAGAATCAGTCCAAAACCAGACCAACACTCTAATCCAAGAAAAATGCAGTAGCATGTAAAATGAACTCATATTCTTCATACAACAAGCACAAGTAGGAGTCCAGTAGTTTCCAGATTTTCTTTACACTAATCTCCTGGTCTCCAACCCCATTTTTTGTTCCAAGACAATTACATATTTATTTGTCCTTTTTTTTCCCTGAGATTCAAATCACTTGGAATTCTGACAGACAGGATTCATCTTTGTACAGGCTGTCTAAAAATACTTTCATTGATTGTAAACCAATATAATTTCTCCTTGAATTCCTCTATATCCCATCACACATTTTGGCTCACAGTGGCTCCACAGGTTTTGAGCCAAATATTTTATTTTTTAAAAAATTTTAGATGTGTTTGAACACTATATTCATGTGGTAACACCATAAAGCTTTTGCCACTTACGCTTACATATAAAAAAACAAACAAACAAACAAAAAAAAAAAAGAAAGAAAGAAAGAAAAAGAAGTAGTAAAGAAAGAGAATAGTTTACCATTAAACATCTGAACCTCCTGATTACATGTTCATGCGGAACCTCCTGACTAAATGTGCATCCTTTTCATAAAGCTAGCTGCGAAGAAGTACATCTGGAAATGGATACAGGAAAAGGAAATACAGAAACAGCAATAGAATGTATCTTCAGAGTGTTAGAAAGAAATCATTTAAAAAAAGGACTTCCAGTTTCCTTGCAGTGAGGGTAAGTAAAACAGCTAACAGTGGAGGTGGTAAATGCACACCCATGTGAATTCTACTTGGCTATTTTTCTGGAAGATATACCTTCGGGAAAAATCTCACTCTGCAGATCAGATGAGAGTGTCACTGTATCCTTTCTGTCCTTTACGTCTCTGAGAAAAGCTTTAGCAGCTAAAAAAAGGCTCTGTGACCATGAGTGAGAACAAGAGATGTCACTAATGGGTCCACACTGGACTAAACTCTTGTTCTCCTGGAGCAGGCTGAATGCCTCCATTGCACAGCCACACCAATGAAAGACTCAGAAAACCCCTGCAGCTCTGAACTCCTAAAAACAACAAATTCAGCATTTTGTGCTATGGCCCCACCTGGGTTTCAGCTATAAAATGTCATACAGAATGCAGAGCCTGAAAATGTGAAGGTATGAGTCTCTCAAAAGCTGACAGAGCTGTCAATAGAACCTACAGTACAAACTGAGATACAATATTTGACATTTACCTAGATCATTTCAGAGTATGACATTATCACGTGTGTCTTTGTGTGAATTTGAGGAAAGAAAGAGAGAAAGAAAGAGAGAAAGAGAGAAAGAGAGAAAGAGAGAAAGAGAGAAAGAGAGAAAGAGAGAAAGAGAGAGAGAAAGAGAGAAAGAGAGAGATAAAGAGAGAAAGAGAGAGAGAGAAAGAGAGAAAGAGAGAAAGAGAGAGAGGAAGAGAAAAAGAGAGAAAGAGAGAAAGAGAGAAAGAGAGAAAGAGAGAAAGACCAAACCCTTTTTTCTGATATCACTATGAATTCCAGGCATTTTTTAATTACATTTTTAAAAGGCAAGAAATACAAAGCAAAATCGGAGCTGTTCTGCTCAAATAGCTGTTTTCAGTAATATAGCTGGGTATCTTTTTTACACACCTTTACAAAGTGGTGCATTACATTCTTCAGAGCCAGCTGGAAAACTAAGATTAAGGCTGAAACACTTCAAGATTATCAAATACCTTACTGGAACTGGAAATTTTGCCCTCTAAAAGCAGAACAGCCTAATAGTCTTTTCCAATGGAAGAGAAATTACTTCCAAACATCTCACTGTATCCTGGATTTTGGCTGCTTTTTGAAAACACACAACATAAAATCAGCTCAGGGAATGATTCCTTGGGTTCATGCCAAATTACCAGGTCATTTAAATCAATGCTTTATGCTGTTGCACACTTAAAATTATTTATGCTAGTTTTACAATTTCTTCAATCTGTTCTCTAACACTAACATAGTGGATAACGATTTACTACAGAAAATCCACCTCTTTCCTTTATTTCCTTTTTATGGAGAGAATGTTATCAAGCACCAGTGTAGCTGCAGTGAGGTTTCAGAGGATGTTTCATTTACAATGAAAGCAGCTTGATTCTTTTCATTTTGAACACTGTATTTGTTCCTGTTAATTTCCTTCCTTTTCATTTTTCTGAGTTCTTCTCATACTGCTTTTAACTAGCTTTCCAAGCTCCTGAGGCCTGAGAATTAGTAGTTCATATTCGGGAGCCAGTGAATGGTCCATTTTGCTGACTGAGGTACATAATGCTTATAGCAGTATGGGCAATTATGATTGATCAGAATTAACTAGTTTGTGAGCCTCAACAAATGTCAATCAAAATTGCTTTGGTCACTTTAATATCAGTTAAGACTGTAGATAAATAGAAATAATTTTATAATCACTAACTTTACACGGTAGACACAAGGGGAATGGCTTGAGGAGATAGTCTGAGAAATCAAATGTGGAACTTTACTGCTTTCAGTATGTTGTCTAATTGCCTAGCTGCATGCCATCTGTTCCCCTTCCTCCCTCCAGGCAAAAGGGCATTACAGCAGAGTCAGGACTAGGAAAGGGTAGAAACGAAATCTTATACATAGAGAAAATAGCAAGAAAAGCAATTGTAAATGTCAGCAAACACAAATCTATTTTGGGTTGTAAATTAGATCAAGCAGATATGTACTTCTCTCAGTCTAAAATTCTTTTGCTTCTGGGTAAAACACACAACAGTAACATGCAGTCACACGTTCAGACTCCCAACAGCTGCAAGGAAGTTCCACTGCCACAAAATCAATGTTAGACCTTCCATTGATTTCAAAAGAGTCAAGAGACTACTCTTGAGTTTGTTCTTGTCTCTGCTCAATAGTTCTCATGAGACCTTAAACTAATCATCCAAGTTCATTGAAACTCTTTATCATCATAAAGGAAGTGCTTTTAAAGCTTTCCAACCCTGAGTGTTTACTGACAGTTATGCTTGTAAGTGTAAGTGCTTGAGGTCCTTCCATGGACAGTACACAGCCTTCTTCCTGAAGAGTCTCTTATTCCCAGGTGTTTTGGTCACGTCAGTTCTCTTTTCTACCTCCTTGACTCCACTGCAGCTGCCCTCCTTCTTATTCTTCCAGAAACCAGAAAGAATTGAGAACCCTAACTTCAAGTGATTATAGTGAAATCCTCCACCTCCATGCTGTTCCTGATCTTGACCTGTCTCTGACCATGCTCCTGCAACTCAGACATGCTGCAGGTGACTATTGTAATAACTTGTTGATTTATTTTTAATAAAACTATGTTTGCATTTCGCTTATCTGCAGCTGGTTGAAAGTAGAAGCTTGCTGGGAACACGCAGATCTGCTCGCTAGCCATGAACACAAGCCTCAGACCATAGTGGAGCAAGGCAACTGTTCAGGAAGAAAAAGCAAGAGGTGCTAATGTAACTTGGTTGGTTTTGGTGAGCAGCAGTAGTGTTCACCTATTCAAAAATGTTCCTTAGCATGCCAGGGCCCATGCTTTCTTCCAGCATTTCACCTGAGAACTATCATGGGAATATTCTCTTATACAGATCATGTTGCCTTGGTTTAACTGCACTTAAAAGAAAAACAAGGCATTTTAAAAACAGTCTTGGTCTGTGAAGGTCCTCCATTTTCCTGACAGGGTTGGATGCTGACCTATGGCTCCCATGGGTGCTAGGCTATTGAGTCATTGTGAAAGCCCCAAGAGGATATTTTGAGCTTGGCTGAAGCATATTAGTCAAGAGATTCACTTCACCTGAATGCTTTTCTTCTGCCTAGTAAGAAACTCAAAGTAAGACCTGTTAGTTCCTCTAAGTTTAGCAGTAAGGATTGCTGTACATTGATCTCAAGCATGGTTGGTACTATAGACTCTAAGTGGTTTTTATAATTCCATTTTTTTTTCCATTAATGAAAAACTTAAGGGGATTCTTATTCAAATTGGGAATGTCTCCATTCTTGCTTAGCTAAGTATTTAAAACAACTTCAACAATCAGAAAATAAAAGTAGCCAAAAGTTAATTCTCAGCAAGAAATCACTTCTGTTGAGTAATGTTGGCCACATTACCTCTTCTGTTTGGGCTAGTTTTTAAAGAATCTCTACTGTGAGGTAGGCTATAGATACTATAGTCTACCATGAAGGTACACGATATCTTCCTAAGCAGATCTATGACCTCCAAAAGTCTTTGAAATCTTTTTGAGTGTATGATTTTGTTCACCTTCCTTCTTTAGGATGTGGTTAACAGCCACAGTTCATCCATTAATTCTTCTTATCTCACTGCCTTTATTTCTAATCTGCTTCATTATATTACCTGTGCAAAATTCACCCAGTCTTCTAAACATCCTCTTTTAACTCTAAGACCCATGGGAATTCACACTTCAAACTCATTGTGTCCTGCCTGTGAAAGTCTATCTTGATGTTTTAAATGAGGAGGGTGGGATCAGGTTCCCAAAATTGTCTTAGTTAGCCTGCTGGTTTAAACTGATAGCAGTAGCTAAATATGATAAGAGTAGATTTATACATTCCTGGGCCAAATCATGATTATTTTACTTGATTTATTTCTGTTCAAGTGAAATCCTGTGGAAATTAATGTGAATTTGGCTAGATGTTGATTGGACTAGGTGGAACAAGTGTCTGAATCAACTTCTTTCAAGGCATTAGGGGGGTTGTTTGGTTGTTTTTTGCAAATGTAGAAGAAAAAGATATCAACACACTTTTCCTTCACAAACTGCTTGGGCTTTGCTGCACTGTTGTGAAGGTCAATGTCACAGAAACATCTCTTGCCCCTTTAGTGACACAATAGCTATTTGTCATGACTGAAACAAGCAAGAGTTCTTGGAAGTGCTCAGGTTGCTTCTTATTTAGATATATGTAAGGGGCTACCACAGCAGAGTGTCTTCTCTTCTTCCTCATCCTGCCAAATTCACTTTCAAGTACCATGCATTTTTCTTCAGAAAGATATTAGAGTACATTTTATACAGTTCCATTAGTGTCAGAATGAATTACTACACAACGCCCAGATATCCACCATCAGATGCCTGTGCTCAAAATAGTGAAAAAAAGTGATGATGCCATTACACTTCCTCATCCCATTCTCGTTTCCTCTCACCACCTGTTATTTTCAGTGTTTTTTTTGGTCATTTCATTTTGCTAGGATTTCTCACACAGATTCCGCTTGATTCCTTAACTTGCAGGTGGTGAGAGAGATGAGTTCCGGAGCTCATTATGGGAAAATCTAGTGTCACTGGAAGTTTGTGGCAAATCTCCTGATGTCTTCCCTGCACACTGAAAGTAATAAGAAATGAGGATCCATGCACCACTCAGATCTCATAGAATCATTGAGGTTGGAAGAGACCTTCAAGATCATCCAATCCAACCGCCTACCTACATCACAACTAAACCATGTCACCCAGCACCACATTTTGACACATCTTTAACACCTCCAGG
>VZRW01009702.1:0-39485 GCA_013398125.1 Aegotheles bennettii
TATGTAAAGGGTGAATGTCGGGAGAATGTAGACAGGTTCTTCTCAGTAATAGGACCAGGGGTAACAGGTGCAAGTTGGAACATATGAGATTCCGGTGAACATAAGGAAGAACACTTTCATTCTAAGAGTGACAGAACACTGGGACAGGCTGCCCAGAGAGATTGTGGAGTCTTCTCTGGAGATATTCAAAACCTGACTAGAGGCATTCCTGTGTGACCTGTTCTAGGTTGTCCTGCTCTGGCAGGGGGGTTGGACTAGATGATCTTTCGAGGTCCCCTCCAGCCCATAAAATTTTGTGATTCTGTGGTACTGTGATTCTGTGAATCTGTGATTCATGTATTCAGACTCAGTGTAGGATCTGAATAATTGCATGTTTCGCTATAGACAAGGTAACGATGTTGTGCATTTTATTAGTCTTTAACCAACTGAAAAAAATGCAATGTGGAGATTTATTTTTTAAAAGAAAGAGGGGGAAAAATACCTTTGATCTATTATAAAATAATATTCAATAAGCTAAGGAAATCTATAAAAAACAAACTACCATATTTTATAGTGTGTAAATTATCACGAGTTGAATAGGAAAAAAAACAAAACCAAAACAAACGACCCTGCTGTGGTTATGTCAGAATTAAAAAAAAAGGTCATTTCCCTCAGCTAAATTTAATATAACTATCTTGGGTCCTGGTGACAATTCAGCCAAGAGAGTATTAAAGTACAGCATATCTTCCTCATGGTTTATCCAGGACATTGGACAGATTTTACATATTACTTGGATTCCCTTGCTGCTACAAATTACCATTAAAACTCCTTGATATACTTAGCTTAACATTAAATCAGACATATCTGTATAAGCTTCAGTTAAACCTTTAGATTTCATTATATTCATATCTAAAAAAATCTAATTATTTCAGATATTTCTAATATTTCCCAAAAGACCTTTTGTAGATCCATCTGGTTCCAAGTATGTACAGTTTCACTGTGTGTCTGTTCTTAGCTTAAGCCTTTACCTTGGCTTAATACACTTGTGGGCTACTGCTGATCTGCAAAGTTCAGTCAGGCACGTTTCTCCCCTAGGGGTAGCACACACAAGACTTATCTGTAAAACAGTGATCCTTGTTGCCACCTTCCAGCTGAAAATAGCATGAGCTCTTATCCACCAGACAGCCCCAGTGCAGACCCCTGAAGTTGTTAATCATCTATTTGACTAAGCTCTGAAACACAAGTATTCATACAATCAACACTAGTCCCCTACAGAAGCCGTAGCTACCCACACAGTTTTTCAGCTTTCAAGCCTATCATCTTGCACCTTGTCCTGGAAAAGAGTTATGCTGAGGTTCTATTAGGAGTACTAGAGCAGAAGTCAGAGATTAATTTGTGTATGCGTGACAAATCTGACCTCAAGTTCTAGTTCATGCAAGAAACATTCTAGCAATACAAACACCCTGTTATGGTTTGAGACAGGCAAATTTTTAGTGGCTTTTTGCTGCAAGGACCTTGGTATCCCCTCCCATTTCCTGCCAAGCTCTATAAAAGCCAGGGGAACAGGAAGTTTCTCTCTCTTCTCTTCGCTCCCTTATCTGCCTGCTGGTTCCCGATCATCTCGTGGAAGCAGTTCGGGGGGGGGGAAGAGGCCCTGTGCTCCGTTACCAGCTCAGCGCGTTTCTGTGAAGGCCGTCAACTCGGCTGCTGAGGAAAGTGCTTTGAACTTTTTTTTTCCTTCATCGGCTTCTTGCAGTGAAGGACTTTTCTTCCGGGTTCGGATTGTAAATATACATTTATATCCTTTTCATTAAATTTGTATAGTTTTAATTTCCAATCAGCCTCTCTCTCCCTTCCATTTCCCCGGGGGGGAGGGAGGGGGGTGGTAAGGAGAAGCAAAACTCTGTCTCTGAGCTGTGGCTTGCCCTGGCCGTACAAACCGAGACACACCCCAAACATTAATATATGCAATAGTTTCATATGAGATATTTCAGTGTTGATTTATGCTATAGCTCAACTACTGAGACTTCTGTATTGCAGAATAAGTTAAAGATGGCAAACAAGTTTAGGTCTATCCTGTTTCACAGCACTGCTTTTATACACACTTAGATATATGAACCATTTCTTCCTAGGAACTGGGGTAGCAGTTCACCTAGCCATAAGATACTCATATTTCATATTTTTTCCTTCCTTTACGGTGAAATATTAAACATTAAACACTGTTTCCTACCTGTTGTCATTACTGAGGCTAGCAGTACCATCAGCTTCGGGCTCTGGTTTCAAAACAGGGACACCCATAAGGTGCCCTGACTTAATTTAGAATTCTTTCTCAGACTAAAGCTACACTACTTTCAATATTTTTATTAAAAGCAGTAAAAATCAAGTAACTCTTTCCCTCAGCTTCAAACCATTTCTAACAAAACTTCAGTCCAAAACCTCATCTCCATTCACTAGAGTACAGATGTATTGTTGAAAATCTACTATGACTCCTGTTCAATGAAGAATTTTTCATGACTCACTGACCTTTCAAAAGAACTCAGAATCAAATGTGATCCTCATTATACATTAACATCAAAAACATCCACAATTCACAACTTCTCATGTCTCATAAATGAAACAAAAAAAGGTTTCTTTAGCCTGCAAGGTTATGATTATATTTCAAATACAATGCAGACCTCTCAGTTTGCAAGTTCACACAGATCAAAATTGACAAGGATTTGCTTGGACTCTTATGATGTAGGACTGCAGTATCTCACATATCTGGTTCACAGGATGTCACAGTGTGACTCATCAAGATTACATGAAGACAACAGGCTTCCTCAACTGCTGCAGCAGCTTTTTAGAAGTGACAGGCTGACTGAGTCATGAAAGCTGTTAAAACCATAGTCTGCTTGAAGAAGGGACCTAATATCTGAAAGTAACTGGCAGGGTGATATTTTGTTTTGCTTTTTGCATATTTTGTGGAGAACATTGTCTCCTTGCATAAGTCAAAGATACTCCACTCCTTTCCTCCCTTTGGGGATTTTGACAAGAGAGACCATATACTGAATAAGGAAGTCAGCTGGAATTCAAACGAAGGTCCATCTTGAACTTTTATTCCTAGATTAATAGCTGAACTTAAAACATTGTTTTGAACTTGAACTGCCTAATCATGCAGTAACTTCTACAAGAAAAATCATTGTCTGAAGAATAACTTACTTTGAGCAAAAGCAATTCCTTTCTGTATAGCAGTATTGTCTGACTGAGTTAAATGAGGTATATTTTAATTGCTAAAAGCAAAAAGTTCAACTAAATATGAACTGAAAAACAGTTTGAGAAGGACTTTCTCTTTTCTTAAAAAACAGCTGAATGTGAGCTATTATTTTAAGGCATCTTTAATCTAAACCAGATATGAATCAAAAAGAATTCATTACTGCTAATAAAACAGAATTATACAGAAATCAGACATTTTACCTTCCTCCTGTGGAGGTTATATCCATAAGGGATGTCTACATTATAAAGCAGTATGGAGCAATAAATATGTATCTGTGACCTTAACAACTGGCACCAAGAACTTTACTTTGACACCACGCATGTTTCAAAAGATAAAAATCCAGCCTAGAACAGCCTAGACTGGTGGAGACAATGCGTCACAGAAGTGGGAGTGAACTAGGTGCACTAGGTCCCAGATGAGTCTGGGACTCATCTGCCAGTTTAGCTTCACCCAAAGAGAATCAAGGCCATGCTCTTGAAGTTTGTTTCATTATTTTGCCCAAAGTACTGTTCACAGGTGTAACAGGAATACCTGTTCTCTGTTGGTGTATGATCCACCAGTGTTTCTATACCACCACCAGGAATACTCACTTCTGAAACATGAAACATTTCAGACCTCAGGCAAGTTAATAATATTCAGTAAGTGGGAATTTCACCTACCTGAAGTAAACTTGAGTTAAATGTCCTTTAAGAAATAGAGAATAGGGAGGGAGGTAGCAGTTACTTTTTTTAATTCTGATTTTCTATATTGGAAATGATGACACTTCTGCTGGTTGCTGGGTCTTGAAAGCACACATTGTAACCATTAGCATGTTCTTCTTTCCTGTCTCCCCACTGTGCTGCATATAAATGTCTGCACATGCATTTCTTCTCCTTCTTTGAAGTGCATAAAATTTGGCAGAGGGGAGTTAGTGAAACCTCTTTTATCACAGAAATCTCCTCCATGCACTCTCAAAGCAGAATTTAACTCATCTGCTCCTCTGTGTTACATGATCTTGAAGGTCTCTTCCAACCTTGATGATTCTATGATTCTATGCCTTGGAGAGCTGAAGAGAAATGGAAGTGGTGAGGCAGAGACACACATGCCAACACTGTTTCTACAGGAAAGCGGGAAACAGAGCTACAGCCTCCTCCTGCATGTAACTCCATGCTGATGAACCTTTCCTTTTCTCAATGCTCCGTTTTCTAATATGAATCACATACTGAATTTAATATGAATTTAATTAAATATATATGGATTTGAATTATTTCTCAGACATATTGGTATGTACTTGGCAGCAATGGAGCTGAGAGAAACAATTTGCTAAATGAGGTAGATGTGAATACCATTATATATTTAATATTCACCAGTGTGCTTGTTAAAGTGCAAAATAACAGCATGGAATAAACTTTGGTGACATGCAATTAATTTGCCTACCTACAGGCAGTTAATGCAATAACTAAACTAATTTAGTTCTTATTAAGGCCTTAAACTTACGGTGAGTTTTAAGTTAATTTAATTAATATTTAACAACTAGCTTACAGTTAGGTAAATCACATTACAGCAAACCAACACCAACTGGCATTTATTAATCCATTTGCTGATGCTTACTTAACTTTTAAATTAATTAATTTAAAAAACATAGTAAACATAATCATCTCTTCTGGCTGTTCTGATTTATCAGAAATTTTTACTCAGTGGTCCTACCTAAGTCATAGATTCATAGATTTTTTTTTTTAAAAAAAAAGGAAAAAGAAAAAAAAAATAATCCTGCTTTCAATGGCGTGACTTCCTATCAGAAACTTCTTGGCTCTGCTCTTATACCTGGCCATCACTAGATATGGCACCAGGCTTACAAAATTAAAGAAATATTTCAAAAGTTTGTAGCATATATATTTTATATGTTTATTTATTATAAATTCCCAGAGAAATTAGTTTTACATCACCCAAGTGCTTTTAAAGAGTATGGAGCTTGATTGGTTTTTGTTCTGCATAATTTTCCATTAAGGAGAATAAAAAAACAACTATTAAAAGTTATTTTGGTTTCTGTTCTTAACATCATGGTTCTGTAGTGAATTAATACTCAGCACATACATTTACCTGTTGTAATTGACTATGTCCTGTCTCTTTCACAGAGACCATAATTTCCTGCAACATCTTGGTTAGCAAGGCACATATATGACCCAGAAATTACATTGCCACAGGTGATGAAAACTTGTAAGAAAAAACAGCTAGTGTGTGTACTATAAAACCTGTTCTAGTTTAAAAAACCTTTGCTATGTTTATGTCAAACAGGAAAGACATTTGTTCTACTTAAAATAAAAGCAAGTTCAGCACTTCAGCAAGGGCTTTTTTCTTCCTTAACTGATGTACAGTTTATCTTCACTGACCTAAGGGATGAAAGAAGTGTGTGCTTGACTCAGCATAAGCATAGCAGTATATTAGAGAGAGAGGGTGGAAAACTGAAATATATTTGCTGGATTTCCCTCCTTCAGCCTACCCCTTGTTGTCAGAAGCAGTGTGTTGCATTAAAATGATTCAATACAGAAATTAAGATCTGGATTTGAGGCCGGTGTACCCAAAGTACAGAGCAACATCAGTGTACAGAAAATGAAGTCTGTGGACAGTATGTAATATATTCAGACCTGTGTCCATGGGGTGAATATCTAAATACATCAGATCTTTTTGAATCTGATATTAATATCTGTCATTGATACCACTGAAGTGCTACATGTTTCCACTATAAACAGTCCTGTCACTTGAAGTAAGAAACTTTGTGGTCTCCTACACTACTTATTATGAATATAGACAACAGAATCAAGCCTTTAATAATTCTTTCTTTCTAAATATGTTGTGAAATTAGAGTGTATCTACTCTGCATGTAATATGTATATGTATGCAAGTGTATGTGCATCTATATATCTGTCTTTACAGGAATTCAGGGATTGAGACACTTAATGGAAAACATTTGGGACACAATTCAAAAATGTATTGTGTTTCAGTTAAGAAAAAAAGCACACAAGTGCTCTCTCTGCAGTAAGCACACACTTTTTGTTGAATGAGAGCACACCAGCCTTCTTGTGATTCACTTAAATTATCAGAGAATTATTTGGATCATTTATTTAACTTACTTTTATAGAGTTACATGTATACATACCATTTTAAATATCTTACACCATAATAAAGACTTATTTGCTGAGATTTTCTTGGCAAAATATGATGATTACAGTAGAAGCTTAGGCAGCTGCACTGTAATTGTTCTACTGAATAGGATTGCTTTAGGGTGAAGATAGATGTTTTCTTTTTCTTCTCCCCTACCCCCCCACTCCACCACCACCTACTTGCTCTCACTAACTATTGGTGTACTTTTTATGTGTGGTTTCTATCTAGCATGATGGGAACAGGAAAGACTGACCCTGTGGGATAAAAAAGTCCACTAATCTCCAGTACCGAAAGAGTACCCTGTAAATAGTATGATGACTGTTCAAGAGAGATACCAGCTCAAACGCTATGATTTATCTTTTGTTATTATTTATTCATTGTCTTCAAAGATTTGTGCAAAGGAATATCCAGAAAAATATCACTCTAAAGAGGTAGGTGACAAATTGTGGCAGTGGACATTGAGATGCTATGCAACCTTCTGTTCTGTGTATTCATGGCCAGCAGAGCTGCATTAGTAGTTTAGCAGGGACATCTCTGTCACTTTGCAAAGACTTGGGATAGTAGCAGGAGAGGGAAATGCTGGGTGGGGTTCCAGCCTGGCACTTTTCTGCAGCATTTCCAGTGCCTTTGCCTGTCCCTATGCCAGACTTCCATCCAAAAGAGTCATGATACCATAGTCTCTTTACAGAGGCTGAAATGCAACAGAGATGAGCAATACAAATCCATAGATATATTAATTAGAGGTATATTACCACCATCTGAACAAAAATTACTGTACTTTTTGACCAAGT
The DNA here is from genome assembly GCA_013398125.1 of Aegotheles bennettii. Taxonomy (NCBI): domain Eukaryota; kingdom Metazoa; phylum Chordata; class Aves; order Caprimulgiformes; family Aegothelidae; genus Aegotheles; species Aegotheles bennettii. The sequence continues at coordinate 7,165 of VZRW01009702.1, forward strand.
GTGTAAAAGATGATGGTACAGCAAAACAATGCAATTTCTAGACAGACCTACCGGTTTATCACCTACTGGTGTGCTCATTTCCGGCAGTGAGAAAATTGCAATACTTTTAGTGGATGGATTAACACTAAACACACTTAAAACATTCTAAAACATGTTTCCTTCCCTCATCACATAACTTCAAATAAAGATTATCATATAAACGTCTGGTTCATCGTATTCTGTCCAGATGATACACGTGAAGACACAACACCACATCACTTGCCTGTGCATGATTAGCACATACAAGAAGAGCACACTACAAGAAGAGAAGATGCCCAGTAAAAAGATGGCAGTAATATTATGTTATTTAAGTCATCATTCTTAGTCAAGTCACTTTTTTTGGCATCAGTGAGAACAATTTTTTAATAGGAAATCTGCAAAAATAGAAATGTGGGAAATCAATTTACTATTTAAGCATTATTTCATATCTCTGTTTTAAAAACATTATTTTAAGGTGCTTGTGTTTGAAATGCTACCTTTCATTTTGATCGTCCAGTTTTTAGTCATGTTAATAAAGCCATTCAATTCTGTTCCTCTTTTTCCTAAGCCTAGAGCAATTACTTATGTTGACATATATAGGAAAATAGTTCACCAATAAATTTTATTTAAAAAAACTCAGGATAGAATAATTTCTTGTTTATACACTGTAACATATTTGGTATATGAATAGAAAATTACTTGCTTAAAGAAATACAGACAATATCAACATGAAAACATAATTCTACTATTAGTGTAAATATTTATCCTTAGTGTCAGACTTGCATATTTATTTTCTTGCTAATTTTATCTGCTGGAATTTCTGTTAGGAAATTAGACATAGGACTATATGGAATATACAAGCTTTAAAAAATATTATATCTTTTTGATAGTGAAATTGCTAAGCAATTAGAATTACCTAAATGACATTTTTCAGATCAAAAACAAGTTTGGACTAAACATCCATTTTCTGTAACTAAATCTCATCTTTTAAACTTCTAATCTTTTTTCAGGTCAAATTTTCATGGGGGTGTGATATGGGGGTGAATAATGACTTTTCATTCACTTTTCCCTTTTTATCCAGAGAAAAAGAAAAAAATATAGTTCAATCTTACAATATTATCAATACTGTCAATAAATAAATAAAGTGGGGAAAAATATGTTTTAAACATCTCTTTACACTGGAAAGGCTATTTAGGTTTCTATGAGATCTGAAGATTGTATGATTCATACATATATTTCACAAGGGTTTTGTTAAATGGAAAACATAACTGTGTTTACTTCATTAAATAAAAAAGATTTTATTGTGTTCATTTATTCAGATCATCACCCCCAAATGACAGGATTCAGTTTTGTCTTTAGTTTAAAGATGAACTCACTTCTGACATAAGCAGTGGAAGCCGGATGAGAGTCAAAGAGTAAAGACGGACAAAGGCTTCCTGTGAAAACAAAGATATGACAAACACAAGAATAGCCACACTGAATCTGTGGGCAATTTAAGCCACAACAAAAGGAGCTACAAAGAAGGTCTTTACTTCATTACATTTTGCACTAAATAGACAAGAAAGCATCTTGGACACTCTTTCATCATGAACTGGGAAGATCAACAAACAGGGCTTCAAGGAGATAATTGATTTTCCTTTTTTTTTCCTGATTCTTGGACAACTACTACTAATGTTGAAGCTTCCAATTATTTTCAACAGAATAAATTCAGCACTCGAAGTGAGTGCGGTTTGAATAACAATACCATATTTTGAAATACAACAATTCTTTAAAGACAAATAACCATGGATAGGTGGATCTAATTTTTACATTGTTAGAGCTGCTCTGTTGGAGAAAAAGATTTGTGGGTTCTACAAGATATATTGAGAAGGAAGTCAAAGCCGTATCTTTCGATATATTTAAGGGAGCTGCCATGTCTTAACTCATTAAACAGTTTATCCAGCACTGTGTGGTGTACATTTTCTGAACTATTAGAAGTACCTAGGTTTAAAGATGTGATGCAAAGTTGTGACAGTACAACTTTTAACAGTAGTTTATGTTAATTCAATGCAACTAATTGACAAAAGAAGTGCAAATAATTATGTGAAATATACATTAAATATGCTTATATGCTTAACCATTAGCTTACAGAAACATCAATTCAAAAATACCATTAATGGGATGCATTTATTCTTGTTAATCTAAAAGAATTGAAATTGTATTCTAAGAAGGTATGTGTACATGCATAGTAGGTGGAGAGAGTTTCCTTCCTGAAGAATTTAGACCCTCAAAAGAACCAAAATTTCTATTTAAAGTGTTCTGAAACATACTGTTTTTCTGCATTTCTCATGATAGTTATTTCTCAGCTGAGATAGAATTTAGAGAAAAGCATCAGAAAAACTGAATAAATGTAGAAAAATTGATCCAAAAATAACCTTGATTGTGTTTGTTTGTTTGCCTGTCATGTTAACAAATCAAATAAAATAATCTCAGGAATACTCTTGGCTAAAGAGACATAGCTGAATTAAGAATGTCTGCTTTCCCTGACTCCCTTTTGTTGTCATAGAAATCTTCTTTCTTTTGAAAGTACACTTGTGCTGCTTGTCCTTAAAAAGAAGCACACATGAAAAAAGTTATCAAAGTTTCTTTGGTGTTTACATTACCTGTAACAAATTATCTCCACATCTCAAAACATTAATGGCAATACATTAAAACACTAAAAGTTCAAACCACACATCTTTTATATGTTCTACATGCATAATCACACACACATACCCAAATGATAAACAGATTTACCAAGATGTTACTTCAGTTATTTCAATTCATATTAATGATACAAAGTAGTTTTAAAACTGATTTCTTCAAGCCAGAAAGGAACAATGAACCTGGGAGGGTCTCATTACAGGGATGCAAATGGTAAAGAAACATTCTGTCACAATTTTTTGAGAGATAGAAATGTATTTATGAGCATTTCTACGATGCAAAGGCATAGACTGGTACAGACATCCCACAGGTTAGTTGTACTCTTAAGGGAACCCTAGGAGAATGTACTTAACTGCTACCTGTTAAATGAAGGAGGATGGGGAAAAAGAAACATTGCACATGTTCTATCTGTGGTTAATGAAACGTTGCATCATCAGATATCCTGTCTGGATATTCTGTGGCAATTTCAAAACATTTTTAAAGGAAAAAAGGGCTAGGATTTCCTATTGCTTCTTCTCCTTCTTTCTTCATATCCTTCCTTTTAAATACAGCACTTGTGAAGAGCAAGCTGAAAAAAGCCAGCAGAGAAAACACAAAAAAAACCCAACTCAAAACCAAAAACAGAAAACAACAAAGGTTGAGATGAAGAGAGGATACTAACAGACAGACATTAAATACTGGAACTTTATAAGAAGGATCATGTTTTACAAGAGGAGCAATAAGGTGAAAAATAATGGAGAGTAAAATCGATGGGAAAAAAATGAACCAAACCTATTTTTAACAGAAATCTGAGTTTTCAACAAAACAAAATTTTCACAAAAAAATCCACTTACGGATGGAAGTTTAGCTTTGACAATGCAAAGTCAACTTTTTTCAATTGAAAATGCTCCCAGGATCCCTCATTGTTGCAATTTATTTCTTCAGAGTCCATGAAACAGTTTGTGGTAGCTGCCCTAACAATCTCTTTCTCTTATCAAAAGAAGAGATGAACTACTTCAGTGGGATTTCAACAAAGATCTCAGCCCAAAGAACTAAAATGGGAGCATATCTTCTTGAAAAATCACCTGAGACAATGCAGTGCTTCCAAATCATAACATTCAATTTTCCTGCTCAAGTATTAGTGAAAAGATCTTAGCTTTAATAAAAGAAAACTTCTGCAGAAACAAGTGTTTGTTGTCAGCGTGAGATCCCCACAAAAGGATCCAAAGTAGGAAATGCTATAGGTAGAATGCTGTAGTCTTTGAATCTTTAAACATCTTGTCAATACTTTTGTATTGTTATTTTTTATATAATTGGCTACAGTCACAACAACAGAACAACAAGGAAACTGTACTAAAGGTAGAATGTTGCATCTTTACAGGCGATTGAGCTATAGACCTTTACCAGAGAAAGGAAGAATTTTTTGTGAAAGAGAGGGAGAAGGAGAATGGAATAGACATTGGAAGGGCAGACCTGGAAGAATTTTCAAGATAAAGATATATTCTTGTGCACCAGGAGAACACTGGATTTCAAAGAAAGAAATGTCAATACTTTCCAGCATGATACATTATCAAGCACTTCTTATATTTTTGCTGAAAGATTTCTATAATCTGGATAGCATTGTTATAGCAATGGAAATGCTAGGCAGTAAGAACCATCCAGAAACACTAGGAATCTGAGAGATTAAAAAGCAAAATGTATATTCCTTAGAATGCTAGTAGAAACATACTAGAAGTTATAACTTTAGTTTTATGTTCAACTCCAAAAATTGTTTCACAAACTAAAAAAACTTCTCCACAATATCTTGTAAAAAGAGAGAGTATGACCTGGCTACAGGTTCTGAGCATTCTGACTGCGAAGAGGCAGCTCACACAATGATACTGAGAAGACAATGCATTAATTGCTCCTCTTCTTATAATGTGTGGATCATCATTGTTTATAGAGATCCTCCATCTCCTTCTGTCTCATTTTCACAAATATGGCCTGGAATTCTAAGTCCCCAGACTGCTATATCCACTTTTGTTGGAAAGACTATCTGTCTGAGTGCTAAAGCTACAACAGCAGGCTCTGCTTCACCTGCCGTGCCATAATTGTATGACTGAAGGTGTTATTCACCCAGGCCAGCTGCCTCCCAACTCTCGTGGCTGTTCATAAAAGGAAGGCTGAATGACTCATGAAGCAGCTCCTAAATCATCAGTTTTCTTGTAGATCATGAGATTCAAATAAGGATCCAGTAGCGATAGGGCACCAAGCTAAAAACTGTGTTAATTCAGGAACTATTACAATGTTTTCTCTGATCAATGCCAAAAAGCAGAGGAGAGAGCATATTGGAGTGGTAGCTTTTTAAACAGATGATTTTTATTCCTTACTGAATCTGTAGCAGAGCTTTCAAAAGCTACTTAAATAAGTATTCTCAGTGACTTCAGAGTCCAGTAAGGCACAAGCTTATGTACCTTGTTGTTATGTCATCCTACTTATCCACCTGTAAACTGGCTGACAATTTTGCTTATGCTTTTAAAATGATTTATGGACTCCAATCACTTGGTGTGTTTTCAGAAATCAATGTTGCTCTATTCTGTGGGTATTTCTATTTTTTTTATGATTTCTGAAAGGTCTTTTTCCTCCAGTGTGCAATACTACTGTGTTTTTGTGCATATTTTCAAGTGGCATAGAAGTATTAGAACCAAAAAGGAGTACATGTTCTGTGTATAGAGCTAGGATTGCATTAGGGACATCAGGATAAGGGGGTTTTTTTGTCTTTAATACATAAGAAAGTCAAGTTTAAAAGTGCTTATCTTGTTATCAGCTTTGGAATAATGTTAAATTGGTATTTCATATTGTTGAATTTTATTCATCAAGGGCTTGCAAGTTTAACATTTCCTTGTCAGCATTCTGATTGTTTTTCTGCAACTATTAAGACCATAAAATTTATTACTTTATTGATATTAAGGTCTGATAGAATATGGTCAAACCCCTTTATGCATCAATTCCAACAAAAAAATAACTAACACAATTTAACTGGAGCACCAGCAGTGTTTCATTGGAGCAACCTATACAGCCTTTAGCAAAAAAAAAATAAAAATAAAAATAAAAATTATTATTGTTTAACTGTTAGTGATTTCCACCTGACTAATAGCTTGTTTCCAGAAAGGAAAAAGTTAGTATTAGTTTCCGTGCTTTTATTGCTCTTCTGTTGTCAGTCCCCTACATACAGATGATTATCACTTCTAGATAATGGCCTAGTGCCTAGTAGACATGATCAGGCCTACTAGACATGATCAGGTTCTGCTTTGCAGTTATAGAGTTCCAAAAATGCAAAATGAACAAATTTACCATTATATTTTAGACTCCAGCATCTTTCCTAGTGATATTTTTTTTTTATGGTACTGTTAGTGGAAGCAATGTTAATCAAGCCTCTGTGCTACATCAGTTGAGCTCAAAGCCAAGAGCACTGAGTCCACGCAGATTTCAGAAAGCTGTATTGGTTGGTTAGACTTCTACAAATACTAGTAGTAATAGCACAATTAACTACCTACCAGGTTGGAAAGAGGGAAAAGAACTTGTGACACCTCTCTAATGGTTCACATTTTTAATGGCATTCAAACTGGGCAAATTTTCCGGACTCCAGAGAGCTTGAAAGAGAGTTCAATGTCAAAACTTACCCTCTGTTGACACAGCCATGATTAATTGATGATGTTCCCAGTTGAAATAATCTCATAAATAAATTAGTGCTGATGTGAAACTACATCTGTCAATAAGGAAATATTTTCTTATTTTGCTGGAATTGTGCAAGGGAAGAAAAGAAATGGTTTGGATTTTTACCAGTGATTAACTGATTTGACAAACTCAGTGATTTAATTTCAACCCCAAAGGTCATTTTTTCTTGACTCGAAAATCCTCCTCAGAGTTCTTAAATCTGGATTTTGAATATAATAAAGGACTTTTTCAAAGAGATTGTTAGTCCAAACTCTGACACAGAATTATTTCAAATTTATGCAGATATTAGGAGTTTCAAACCATCAGTTCTACAACCAAATGATCGACCTAGCTGGGGACAATGGGACAGACCCTGTCTGACAAGGCCCCTGCTCCATCAGCCCCGGGATCCCTTGTGTCTCCCAGCCTGCAGGAAACAGCAGCCCTGGCACTGAATCAAAGAACTGCTTTTACTAGTAATTTCCAGTTTTTTTCACTATTAATATTATAAAATTCAGCACTATATTCCAGTATAATTTAGCAGTAGTTCAACATAGTTTGCTTGCTCTTTCAAGGAAATTCAACAGTGGTCATAGAAACTTGGCACTAAATTCTTGGCATCTTTTTGAGCAGTCAAACATAATAGCTAAGAGGTAACAATTCAGCGAGGTTTAAGAGGATTTAGCTTAGCAGTTATTACCAGTTTTATCTGTAAGGTGCATGCCGTAACACCTGTTATGGGTTCTGAACATTTGTCCTTATTAATATTTAGGTTATGTTTTATGTTAAGAGCTCCCAGGATAAATGCCCGCATAAAATTTCTGTCGGAAGGATGCACTCTATCATTTAATCAGCCATGGATAGGTATGTAGCATGCATATTTGGAAATGGGATATGTTTTGCAAATTTGCAGTGAAACCGGCAGAATGTGTAGCTATGGTATCAGGATTGATGTAGACTAATCTGTTGTATTTTCATTGAGGAGTGGATCTTCACATTTCTGACAATATTACCTTATTTTTCTCACCTGTTTTTCAAAAAAATAACATTTGAATAGCATTAAAATGTGAAATAATTTGTTTCTTCCTTGTGAAATAATTTGCCGTTGACAGACTTACAACTCCTGCTTCACAACCACTGGAGATGGATCAGTTAATCAATGGTGTCCAAATTGTGAATGCTCTCATTCTTCTGCTAGTTGTCAAGTCCAATATACTCTCATACCTATGTAGATAAACACTAGGGACACAAAATGCCCCTGTTGTTTCCAACTGAGACTTAATTCACAGTACCAGTACCTGATATAGAGATAGCTATTTACCAGCAATTTTTTCTGAATCCAAACAATTGCCAACAGATTCTTTAACTGTTCTAAAAAACCTTCTTGCTCCAGAAGGGAACAAAATAAATAAATAAATAAATAAATAAATAAATAAATAAACTATTCCTAAAAACAAATAAACTAGCAAAGCAAATTCCCCAACAGTGCCTTATATTCATGATTTCTTTGGCTTGGAATGAGTATGAAACAGAAGAAATAATAAAGATCTCATCATCAGAAAAAAACCCTGCCATCTGAAACCAGCTGTTTATGGTCATGTATACACCTAAACTTTGGACATATTTTTATTTTTTTGACATTAGCAGAAGCACATCAGTCATCTGATGTATCAGTTTGAACCCACAACTCTTTCAAAGAATGTGGTGTGAATTCAGCCCATATTTACAAATATTCTCTAAGGCATGTCATGTTAAAATATTTGCATTGCCCACTGTATGAACTTTTCAGTCTGAGTTTAACAGATTAAAAAATGCATTATTTTATTATCCCTGTGATGAAATAATGTTTTCTCTTTGATGTACAAAGTTTAATTCCATTTCTTTCCAAAGAAGAAATAAAGATCCTAATCAGCAAATCTTCTCAAGAACATGGTCCATTATTGCTTACTGTCAAGATGCCAGGAGCACCAGGGACTCCCTGGGTGGATGATGGCAGGGCCTGGTAGCCAGGGCCCATGTGCCCCAGCAAGGAACAGGGCAGCTGGGGGCACCGGGTCAGCCCCTGTCCCAGGCATCGGGCACCTCTCTGGGGACGTGGGCCTGTAGATGTATCTGTCTTGGAAGAGCCCCTGGCTGGGCAGGACAGGGTTGTAGGGGTCTGGAGACTGGTCCTGTTGCAACATTGCTGGGTCAGGGGCTGATAGCATCAGGGGGCTGCAATGAGATCCTAGGCCATGGAGAGGGTGGAGAAAACTCTCTGATTGGGCTGGGACAGTCAGGGCTGGCAGTGCACTTAGGGCCATGACATTCATCTAAGTAGTAATTTTAATATATTCATATATCCTGCATACACTCAAAGTCATGCTTAAAAATTCAATAGCCCCACAGACACAGTGCTGACCTACATTCAAGTATGGGGGTTTCAGCCTGACAGCCTTTGAGAGGGGGGTCAAAAAAGGACTTTAGACATTTGTTCAGAATTTGTATACATCCAATATTGTCTTCACAGGAAGACAATTGGCTGAAAGAAGGAAAGCTACTTGCTGAGGTGTAGGAAATGCAGGACATTTTAACATCAACCAGAAACAGAAAGTGTAAAATCACAGCCACTAGAGTAAGAGCTAAGTAACTGAGCTAATATAAGACAGTATTCTTCTACAGACAAATCTTTGTATCAGGCGTTGCAGATAAGCCTGAACCAGTCCTTACTGGACTGGCACATAGCAAATTTGAGTGTACAGGGAAAGTATACTCTCATTTCAGGACTGGATGAATCAAGAGCAACACAGGGGCAATCGTAAAATCAGCTGTCTTGAAAAAATTGATATCACATTTAACTATGCCTTCCAGCTTGGTTCACTTTTTCACAAAGGTCCTTGGCAACCTCCACTTAGAAGATTTCCCTCAACACACGGGTAAACACTCAGAATCCTTAATTGAGAAAGGAAAAGACTTTCTAATTGACTTCCTTGAAATAATAAAACAGTGTCACTTTATTCAATATATACACCAAACAGGATATTCTAGTTCTAGTTTCAGTTTAAGACACTAATGTTTACAAGAAGGTCCTTTTGATGGCTTCCAGTTCTACAGTTCTTTGTACTTTCATTTAGTCAGAAAGCGGCTGCAGAAATTGTAAAATATCATTGATCACAGAATCACAAAATAATTTGAGTTGGAATGGACCTTAAAGGACATCTGCTCCAACTCCCCTGCCATGCACAAGAACATTCTCCCCTAGACCAGGTTGCTCAGGGCCCCATCTAAGCTGACCTTTAATGTCTCCAAGGATGGGGAATCCACCACCTCTCTGGGCAACCGGTGACGTAGTTACACCTGTGAACATCCTTTCTATTATGAATCCTAAAAAAAATCAAACTATAGTAATGATTTATCAAACTGAAGTGGTTTTATTCATCTGTACACCTAAAAGACAAAGATGCTTCAAAAGAAACAGTGAAAATCAAGTTTATACATCTTACCTAAGAAAGTATATTTTCTCCATATTTTTTATGCAAATAAATAGCATAAGCTGTTTGCATATCAAATTATATGTATGCAGATTAGAAAACCTTATCATTTGGAGCATAAAGCTCATATTAACTGCATAAATGCTGTGAATTCTTATTTATAGACCTGCAATTTCTTTCCAAAACAAAGAGTCTGAAGCATTTGAATCCAAAGATTGCTATAACCCTTGTAAGGGGTACTTCTTGTAAGAAGAATTGAAAGGATTTGCCTATTATCAGGTAACTCCTTCGGTTAAGGACGTTGTGTGGTTTCAATGAGTCTGAGAGCAGAAAAGTAGTTGACAGAATTAAAAGCCCACATTTGGGCACACATGAATTTTTGAGGCATTCATATTCTGGTATGAATTCAGAGACAAAAATCACATTTGCTTTCTAATTTGGCAGTAGGACCTGAAGCAAAGATGCCACTCTGTCCTGTTTAAATCCCTTGAATACTAAAGAAACTCCATCCCACCTTCCCCAAAGGGATCTCTAGTCTTTCATAGTCTCTGTCCTGGAATAATCTTTTTTTTCAAGTCACAAAGAGAAAATGTTCAATGCCAAATAGAGCAGTTCAGAGGACAAGCTAAAATGCAACCAAAAGAATGATCAGCTTCCACAAACTCAATCACTTCTCTTTCTTCATTCAAAGTAGACTAGTGAGAGCATCTTGACTTACTACCACCAGAAGGTCCCTAATAAAAAAAAGATTGAATGCCTCAGGCCTACTGTCCTGCAAGAAAACTCTGAAAGACAGTGGTGTTCATTCAGCCTGTGTTGTCTTCCAATGTGGCCAGTATGGAAACTCATACAATGAAAAAAGATCCTTGAAAACTGAATTAATAAGAGAGACAAGAAACAAATTTGAAAGTTGTGTTTGAATTTTGCAACACATTGAGTAATTTTGATAAAAAGATTCACAGACTGTTTAACTAGTTCATAAACTCTGCAAGTAAAATATAATAGAAGCACATTACAAAGAAATCACAAAATAAATAAAAAGAATTATTTTATCGGCTTTAATCCCAACACCCCATAACCTGACAATATTTTTCAGAAATTCTGTCAGTTCCTCTTTGTGCTATGTGGGAACTGCTGATCTGAAAGATTATGAAATTAAGTCATCCTTTTTTGCCTGATTCTCCTTACAATTCCATTTTTCACACTTCATGTTTAAGCCTTCAGTATTTCTGGTATAAGGATTAATGGAGAAAGCTGTGATAACAGTAGTCAGAGGATTAAGCACTTCTTACTGGGTTTAGTCTTGATTAGTATTTTCTAGTTAATATTTTCCTATCACTGTTGACATCATAATCACCTGCCCTAAGCACTCCTTGGCTAAATGGTTTCTGGTTGTCCCACTTCCAGAAACAAAATAACGTAATTCAATATGAGGGGTTGCTATCAAATTAGATATACAAGTTTCAAGTAGGAGCAACCTGACAGACGGAGCAAGTGACTCACAGAAAATCCCTGTCCCAGTTTTCTCAGGAACTCATACTTCTGAGTTTCTCAACCTCATTTCTTTCCAGTTTCTGTCAAATAACTTTCAAAATCTCCTTCTGTCTCCCCAGTAGCTCAGTATATAATCACAGCACATAATAATATAGCCTATTAGAGGGTGGAAAATATCTGTTTGTAAGTAGCTGAGACAAATTTCTGAGGAACTCTAGTCATCCCCCCTATCTAGAAAAGACCAGATGTTCACAGTAGAAGCTGAGTTGTTATCTCGTTTCAAAGACCTGGTATGCAGACTTTCCTGGGCTTTTGCAATAAGACATAGTAATGTCCAAGGTGACGTGTATTTTTCATTTGCATAGTCATTAACCAGTTTTCTACCAAGTTTTATTCTTTGCTTTCCATACTTCACCTGGAGAATCTTATCTTTAAAATGCAAAGTCACAAATATGTAGCTGTATCAATGTGGTTTTGTTTCAGGGATGATGCTGAGATAACATAAAAATTCAGTACTCCAACATTTTTTAAGTTTGATGGTGATTTTTGGTTAAACAATAGTGCTGAAAAGTATATAGAAAAAAAGACATTTAATCAAAAGTTGCTGCCTAACTCTGCAAAGTAAATTTGATTCCTTGATTTGATTTTCTCTTGTTTATTTGATACAAAATAGAGTAAACCTTTTAAAATAAGGAGTTAGCTGTCACTTGTCAGGAATTAATTGTTTCAGTTCTACTCTTTAATGATGTTTTAAATAAAGCAATAGAATAATAAATTCAATTATTTAGATCTGCTTTTAAGTCTAAATACATTTTTTTACTAAGCTTAAGAACATAAACCCTGAATAGGACAAGCATTTAATGAGAAGGCAAGCAAAACCATTTTTAGTTAGCAAGAGTTGGAATATTTGACTCAACAAATCACTAAAGATCAATTTAACAGATATAGTAGACCAATTCTGTATCACTGTGAAATAAGTTGCAGCATGAAGTAACTAAGGTAAGAAAGCAGGTTACTGGAAAAATTGATGCTGTTTGATATATGGGTTCAGTTGTCTGCAAAGACAGCACTGGTTAGCAGGTATGTACAGCCGTATTTATTGTCTTAATATTTATTTAATATTTTTAAAGTTGTGCTTACCAATTGGTCAAATGTAATATCTTTGAATTTTTTTAATTATTTGGAACTTTTACTTCATGATTACTCCCTTCGGAACCTGAATATCAAGTTGATTATATAAGACCATATTATTTTCAAAGTGCAGTTCAGGCCAAGAGTATCTCCAGTTTATTAAAAAAGTACCATTCCTAACTGCTAAACAAGTCAGTGTCCCCAGTTCTATTTTTAGCCTCCTGATTCTCTCACCCTCCTTTAAAAAACATCATGTTTTCAGCAACTGGGAGAAACTCGGCACAATATGAATTACTACTATAACTTGGAGCCTACAAGAATAATTCTCTTTAAAACTAGACAAAAAGTTCTGAGGAGAGAAATATACATTCTTCTTTTCCTTCAGTGTCATACATTTTAACACAAATTTATTTTACAAAATTTATAGTTTGGAACTCCTTGATTTTTGTTGAGTTTTTTTTTGTTGCTGTTTTTTGGTTTTATTGTTATTCATAACTTTTCTCTTCAGTGCAATGGAAATAAAAATCGGACAGGGTACTGTACTTCAAATAGAAGAATTTCTCTGCTCTAAAATTAGTCTTCCTTCCAAACTGGAACAAAGCCTGAACATTCCAAAATTCATGGTGATTTTCTTTTCTTTTATAAAGACAATTAGATTTAGATAATCAACACTTTAATTCTCATGAAAGTGAAAACATCCACATGCTAAAATTGATTATATAACTAAAAAAATAGTAACAATATTTACAAAACTCAAGAGAGTTTAATTTCAAAAAGTCAAAGACCAAGTTAGGTGACATTTTAGATCTATTATTAAATGCAGGCAGGACTCTCATGGGTATTCTTAGTCTAGATTTTTCAAGAGCTAGGTACTTAAATCAAATTTATGTTGCAATAATTTTTCTGATTTAGTGCAGTTTTGGGAAGAATGTGTTGAAGGGCATAACGTTTCCCAACTATACATTATTGATGACGGCAATATGTTGTATCTAGGAATTATCCCAAGCAGGGTGCATGCAGGTATATTTGAGTATCTTCTTATTGCTCTAATTGTTACAATTATAACTTATGTCAAATATAAAGAAAAAAGTTGTCACAAAATATTTCAAGGTAGTTTTAGTGACTTGTGGAAATCACTATTACATAGCCAATTTAAAAGCTTCAAAGTTAATTTAATTTTTAAAATATAAGTGCCTAGAACTCTGCCAAAAATGATTCAATGAAATTCAGTAGAACTGACAGTTCAAACTACAACCAGTTCCCAAATTGCCTGTTAAAAATGGTATTTGGTAAACTAAATTCTCATGCTGCTCTCTCACCCATACTCTGCTTGACAGATCCTCCTCTGCCTCAAGATGACCCCACAATAGATAAGACCAGGATGTTTCTGCCCTGATCCTGCTCTTGCATACTATTAACAGATCCCCAGGACTGGCTGTTCTAGTTTTAGCTTGAGAAAATGCCCTTGCGGGTAATTGTTATGCAAGTTTTTAACTCAGTCTGTTGTTAACTCAACTGTTTGCAGTGTCTAAATATAGATTTCTGAGAGCAACTTTATACTACCATTTCCAGAAATGTTGACCAGCTTGGCAAAGAACATTTCTGCCTTTGCAAATTTTTTTTCTGATGGTCTGAAATAAAAAAAGATTTCTTTTGTGAAGAACAAGCTCACTATTGAGGAAGTGGTTAGGGACAGGAGAGTTCAGCTTAACTAGCGATCAGTTGAAAGACCATAGAAAACACAAAAATCAGAAAAGCTGCTAGAAAGAAAATGTCTTGAAATCTCTTGAAACATGAGTCAAATACAGAGTGTTTAGTGTAAATGGAGTGATTAAGATATTTGCATTCAACTCTGCAAAAAAAAGGGTTTAGGATTCCCCAAACTCACTTTACAAAAGTGGCTGCGGATATCTGAGAATGTTACTTGTTGAACAGAAACATTTTGTTTATATAAACAGAAAAATAAAACGAAGAATGAAGTTAAGAAAATGGGGTTCTAAAGCTCTTAAACATTTTTGTGGGTAAAGGAATATAAATCCCCTATAACCATCTCAGTACTTTCATCTAAGTGAGAACAAAGAAGAGGCAGAGGTACATAAAATATGTCATATACTTTTTACTACTATGGTAATTAGTGTTCCGTGATTAATGCATATTTCATTATTCAGAAATTAATGTCATTTGCATTTTAACAGGATTTTATCTGAGTTTGCCCTGTACTTTATCTTACTGCAATATTCAACAGCTACAGCAAGACAGTGAATAAAGATTAAAGAAATGAAACTGATTCAATCAAATAATTTAAATTTCTTATTTCCTACTAGGTAAGACATATTCTGACATATGAAGTTCATCATATGACATGATACTGATACAGACAATTGCTTTATTTGCAAAATTATTTTTACTAATTGACAGGCAATTTACTTCACTTATAATATTGATTTAAAATTTATTCTCCGGAGTGTACCCCCTACAGAAATGAAATTTCTCATTCTTATTTGTTCACTAACTGCAAAGAGTACACAGCAATCACACATCATCTTAAGCATTTTACATATTTTTATAATAGACCTCAAGTGTGCCATCAAATATATTCATTTATATCAAAATATATCAAATATATTCATTAATATCTGCTTTGTAAAACTGGGATATAGAGTAACCTTGCATTTTTTAGTGTAACCATTCACATTTCTGCTGAGAGGAAAATGATTTGCAGAAAATTAATGTTTTTAACAGAACTTTAGTCTTCTGTACTTTGATCCATTACAAGTTCTTTTCTGTAACGTAAATCAGTATCTAATTTTCTGTAACTTCTCAATCTCAATGTCCATTCCTAATAATACCAGTAACCTGAGTTACAAAAGAAATCCAAAATTTACACTTCATACCTCTGGACATCAAATTATATAATTATAAGAGACATGTCTGTATATGATTATTTTTATCTTCAAAGAATCTGAAGGGAATGTGCACTGCTACATCAAAAATATACTTCATTAATAAAAGAACTTTTCTTAAAAGTGTCATCTCCATTTTGCTCTGATATCTTTTCTAATATCATAGAGTGACATTCATTAAAATTATAAATTTATAATGATGCTAACAAGGGATTTTAATATGACCAATACATCTGTCTAAACTGTTAAAAGTCAATGGTCTTTCTTACCTAGCAATGGCCCTTCATGATAAAGAGGCGGTGAAGATTACTAATTAGAGGAGTTACATTGATTCAGAACTGTGTCATATATAATCAGTCAACATTAGATATTTTCACCATGAACTCATCAGACATATTTTTCATTAAATAATCCTAAATAAATATAAAGAATATTAATCAACACCCAACATTCAAAATAAAGATGTATACAAAAGGTATTTTATTTTTTTCTATTTCTTTTTCACCTATGTTGAGTGAACACTAGAAGGATTTTTCATCTTTCTCTTACATAAAAACATATATTATTATTATTATTACAGAAAATTTAAAAGTTGAATCAACATAGAACAGTCAAACCCTCTCTATTACCTAAATATTAGCCTGTATTGGAGCACACCCTGAAATGTGCCAGGTTATTACCATTTTTCAAATTAAAAGTTTGTCTAAAAATCAATTAATTCACCTGAACTGGCAAATACTAGAAATAGCTCATTTGCAAAGCATTTTGAATGACAGAATGACCTTTATTTTAAACTGTTCTGAGATAAAATTTGAAAAACCTAAGACCATATAGCTCTTGGGAGGCAGAAGATGGAGCCTGAAGGGAAAAAAAAAAAAAAGAAAAAGATTTTTTTCAAAGGATATGAAAGACAGTGGTCGTTTTTGTAATTTTTTTATATCAAATATCACAGCACTCATTGATTCTGGTTATACTTTGTGCTAACTTTTTGATAAAACCAGGTTTCATCAAAATTTTACTAAATTTAACTTGAGTTTTGAATTTCACCCACTGTCTCTAGACAGCTTTGAATGGCAGAACCCCTCATCGGAGAAATCCAGAAATAAGAATGAAACAAAATCATACAGAAAGCAAGACGAGTTTGGGTTTTGACTGCAGTGAACATCATTAGAACAATCCACAACATTCAACCTGTTAGTTTCAGAAAATAATTTTTTCAGAAAGCTTAGTTTAACAACACATGCTGCATAATTTTATGTCAAAAACTATTGAATGCTTGTTCTTCACAGAACTTAAAAGTGAACAGTAGTGCCAGATAACTCAGAGCAACTTTCTGAAACTCACAGAAGGAAGGATTAAAACACATTCTTTAATATATATGTTTAATAAGAAGCAAGCAACATGACTGTTCTGAGGAACAAACTATTTCTGCAATAAATGTTCCTGTTAAGAAATACACAGTACTTAGATCCTGATTTTTTTTCAAGTTATAACATGAAAATCTTGTCCATGGGCAAGCTTAAATACAGTTACATAAGTTTAAATATGAACTTTAAACACGATCTCTGTATAATGTATTATATGATCTCATTTTTTGCTGTTTAACATACGATACACAGATTCATTTATATATGTGTTTCTGTTTAATAATGATTCTGACCTCTATGCTTCAGCACTAAGGAGAAATTACTTGACCATACTGCTGTGTCTGATTCTGGAAATTTACCTCATCTATTTATACTCTTTTAAAAATAACAAGCTAAAATAAATAAAAACATGAAAAATGGCATAAGCCATATATGAAGTTTAACATATGAAAGTTTTCTAGAGATTTAGATGGCAATAGGTCAGATTAATAAAAACTATTATAAACTAACAGCCACATAAATTACTTACAAATTGTTAATGGAGGACAGTCAACTTCATACAATCATTTGTGGCGGCAATTCTCCTGTTTCCAGAGTTGAAAAGCCTGATATTACAAAGTAGGTTATGAAAAAAATAAGATCCCTTCCAGACTGAGAGAACGATTGAAAATTACGACTATGGCTGCTTTGGGCCCTCATTCAGATTTTATGGTTCTTTAGCTCTCTTAGTTGCCTTGTTTTTCTGTTGACTGAAACTGTACTCATTATATTAAAGAAAAAAATCATGCATGAGAACTTATGTACACATGAACTAAACCTGTGCAGAGCCCCATACCCTGATTTAGCTCTTTGTCATCCTCCAGTATGTTTGTGACAGGGGGGACATTGATGTATGCAGACAGCTGTACTTAAGTAGCCATAGTGTGTCCAAAGAGCATTCATGGAAGTTGTTCTGAGACAATGCCAAGACAGAGCAGCATCAGGACTTGGGAACCCTCTCAGAGACAACAACTGGATTTTCAGCTGCCTGTCCCATCTTCCCCTCTACTGCTCATGAAGCAACCCAGTCTTTCTGTTTAAATGTGATTGCTAACTAAAAATTTCTTTCTGGCCTCTTGGGTGACTTCTTGCAACTTTCTTTTACTGTTTTTTTCTGCACAGCTTCTTTTCATTCTTTTATGTTTTTCCCTTTCTTCTTTGAGGTATGCAATCAAACCAGCAGCTCCGTATTTTCTTCTGCAGGCAACTATAGGGACACCAAGAGAGTCCCAGTCTCTATCTGCGAGCCATCCCTTACAATTTCCCCACAGGTTTCACACACATGCTTTGATATTTTCTGTAACAATAGTTGTTAGTTGGTTCTTCAGAACAAAATTAACTTAATTAAATAAATGTTATATGTGACAGTGGGAGAGAAGGGGAGTTTTCTAAAACCTTATTGATAATCACTGATGCTCATTTATTAGTCAAGGGAGAAGAGGAAGAAGAAAGGAAATGGTAGAGCTACAGGCATCATCAGTTATACATTGCAACACAGTATCAATATCTCCATATACGATAGTCCAGGTTCTAAATTGTAGTTTAGCATTAGCTGAAGACACTGACTTGTGTTTCCCTGGGTTAAACTTTGACTGCTCTGAATAATGTACCAGGATATTTCTGAAAGAAACCTAGACAAGGTCAAATACCATAAACCACAATGTAGTAATAGATCACAAGAAGACAAAGGCCTCACTTTTCCTAGGTCTTTGCGGTGTTGGAGGTTTGTCAAATAACATGCCCAGAAGTCTCAATGATCAGTTACTTCAATTCCATTCCTTTTTCAAATCACTTTTAATTACACAGAAATCATGAAATATTTTTGTCATTTATCTCTTTACCAGAAAAAAAATCGGTACTAATTCTTGTGAAGAGATAAATGGAAGCTGCTTTACTGGAGTCCAAGACACCCAGATCAAGATCTATTTCTAAAAGTTGAGTCACTTGTTAGATCAGTAATATAATTCTCCTAGACTTATTTTTTCCTTCTTTTTTCTCATATAATTTTCACAATATGAGTTAAAAGAGTTTAATAAATCCTAAGTACAAAAAGACTTATAATGAATCTGTCAAAGGGCTTGCTTGTAATTTGCCTGAAAGGATATTATTTCCTGAGAATGTGGTTTTGTCTTCATAAAATTCTTCCCAAGATGTTCAATGCAGAACCCTGAAAATGGATGTTGACAGTTTTGAGTAACATCCACTGGTAGTTACTATCTAAATATGCTGGCTGAAATGCCTCAGAGTAAAGATCAGGGATAAATCAACTTCACCTTTCAAAGAAAAGTGGTTTTATTTTTCTGAAATAATTCTTTTCTTCTGAAATTTCTGACTCTAACAATGTATAAAGGTATCTTTCTACTTGTTAACATGTTTTTAACATAGTTTAACTGCTACTGTTTGAATTAATGCTATCAACGTTTAACTGCTTTTGGGGTTTTTTGTTTGCTTGTTTTTCTATATTTATCACAATAGTAGCGTTGGTATAAGAGCTGAGTTGAACAAGTGTTATATTCCACAATTCATTTTACATAGGCAGGTATTTGGCTGGTGTATGAATCCGGAATTATTCTTCACTACCTCTTTCAAGGTAGTGCTTTGTTCATCACACTTTCTCCAGAGAGTTTCTGGGAGTGAGGAAGGTTGGTGCTTCTCTCCCTAATGGCCTCTGCAGGGAGTAGGATAATGGGGAGATGAACTGATTTAGTGCAGCAGTCCTTACATTTTGTAAATCCTGGCATATCTTCAGCAAGAAACAGAACGTGACCACTTGCCCTTGAAAGCATAGCAGAAATGATCCTTCTCTCTCTTCCTCTTTTTTTTTTTAAAAAGAGTAAAAGAATATAATACTTTCTTTTTCTGTAGAGCTTCCCCCTACAAGCCATGCTTCACACTGAACGTGATTCTACCTGCCTGAACCTGCTTATTTCTAAAAATAATGCAACACTTTGTGCCTGTTCTGTTTCCTCAAGCATTTCTTGACTATGCCCACAACTGCTTTTGGAACTAGATCTAAACAGCCATTTTAGGATCTTGTAACCATCCTTTTATGAACAGTCAATTCAGACCCATCTAACACAGGCCCATATATCCAAAAGTAAAGACTTCTTACCTTCAGTAATATAATTAACTTGATTCTACTTTAAGCCATATAACATTGTTATTATTAATTCATACCTGAAAACTTTAATTTTTGGAAGTCATAATACGTACTATTTTGTGAATTTAAACACTAATTTTTCAGGCATTTTGGTGTTCTGACATACCATTCCTTATGTATTAAATTATTTTACCTCTTAGAAGCTTGGTATGCAGTGTTTGTGCTGACATATAACAATAAAGGTTGTAGAAGTTATCCCTTCACAAGAAGTATTGGAATATAATTTAGATTTAACATAGAAGACAGAATCGTAGAATTGTTTGTGTCGGAAGGGACCTTAAAGATCATCTAGTCCCAAACCCCCTGTCATAGACAGGGACATCTCTCTCTAGACCAGGTTGCTCAAAGCCCCATCCAACACCTCCAGGGAGACAACAGCCAC
Source organism: Aegotheles bennettii (assembly GCA_013398125.1). Lineage (NCBI taxonomy): Eukaryota > Metazoa > Chordata > Aves > Caprimulgiformes > Aegothelidae > Aegotheles > Aegotheles bennettii. The sequence goes on from VZRW01009702.1 coordinate 27,486, forward strand.
AACAACTCTGAACACCTGTTCCAGTGTCTCACCACCCTCACAAGAAAGAATTTTTTCCTAATATCTAATCTAAATATACTCTACCACTACCTCTTGACCTATCGCTATAAGCCCTTGTAAAAAGTCCCTCTCCAGCTTTTCTGTAGACCCCCTGTAGGTATTGGAAGGCTACTATAAGGTCTCCCAGGAGCCTTCTCTTATCTAGGCTGAACAACCCCAACTCTCTCAGCCTGCCTTCATAGCAGAGGTGTTCCAACCCTCTGATCATGTTCATGGCCCTCCTCTGGACTTGTTCAGACAGCTCCATGTCCTTCTTATGCTGGGAGCCCCAGAACTGGACACAGGACTCTGGGTGGGGTCTCACATGAGTGGAACAGAGGGGAAGAATCACCTCCCTAAACCTGGTGGTCACACTTGTTTTGATGCAGCCCAGGATACAGTCGGCTTGTCAGTGAGGTATCAGCAGATCTAGTCCAAACATGAACTACTGTGGCATCTACTACTGAAAATGATTGCCTCATTTACTGTTTTCTAGACACTGAGCAATTCAAAACAAGCAAATGACTACAATGTAACTATCTCTGTTTATTAGTAATGTAACTCTGAAATTTCATTTATTATCTCATATGCAATATCCGAATACCAGATTATGACTAATAATACACTAATAAAAAAAGCTCATTTCAGAAATCAGAATTAGACTGTTGATCTGATCTGAAGCAAGATTTTTCAGTATTTGGGGAACATTTTTATCTCATGTCCTTATTCAGAAATATGTAGGAGAATCATAGAAACACAGAACATAATATATTTATTTCTGCAATGAAATTTATTCTGGTATTCATGTACTAGTTTTACATGTTGCTTGCCAGGCAATGTTTGCCAACCAGTAATACAAAACATACAAATCTGTCTGAACATTAATGACTGAGCCTCTGGAAAAGTTATATTCTTTCTTTACAGGAGCCTGACAGATCCCTCAGATCTGACAAAATATAAAACACTATTCCTGAATGCTGAACCAACTATGCTGAGGTCAGGACATGCCAGAGAGAAGGTTTGGAGAATGTTGTAGTGCAGTCAGAAAGGAAATTATTGTATGGGACAATGTAAGTCTTCTCAAAAATAGTTTTGTACCTTTATTTTTTATTTATTAAAAGATAAGTAGTAGTGAAAGTTTATTTCTCAGATGCTTTCTTACAAAATTAAATAAAGTTTTATACTAAAAATATGATTGAACCCTAAAGGACATCTTTGTCCTGTGCATTGATGTAATCTTTCAAGTAGGATTTTTGTATCTTGGGTTGCAAGATTTAAAAAAAAATGCAGTGAAACTTTAGGGAAAAAAAGGTCTTAAAGTATATTATGAGCAAATAACTTTTCTGGGCAATATAATGTCTCCAGTAACTGTACCATTCCCACCATTATCACCTACTCTTTCTTTCAATACTAAGTCATTCTACACTAACTAAATGTTTGATTTCTTTGTTCTCCACTCATCCTCAAGTCTATCTCCATTTTTCCCCTTTCTCTCTTCATAATGTGGGGAACACCAAGAGGAGCAGCAGCAGCAGAACCTTAATGACAAGGGCCCCTGCACAAGGGAGATATAGTCACATCCTCAGGTGTGCCAATAACGGAAGTAAAACTCTCCCACAAGATTTTTGAGTGCCTTTTAGCACATATGTGATTGTTTTGAAAACCTGAATATTGAAATATGTCATGATCTTGTGGCAGCTATGGATGGTGAAGTGATTAATGATAGCATGGATTATGAAGCTTTTATTTTTCAAAGCATGAACTGCACCTTTTCACCTCAAAACTAGGAGTAGTTGAAGTATTATTACTTATTAGGCATCATGTATTTTGTAAAAGAGTAGATGAGCAGTCTCTAGTCAAAACTCATGAACAAAAGTCATGACTGTTTCTGTAAAGAATGCTATAACAGAAGAAGAAGGATAATTTCACTTGAAACAAAGAACTAACTGTACCTTAAGCAGATAATATAGCCAAATCCTTGGAGCAAAAATGCAAATTAAGGTCCAGTGCAATGCACTGTGCTTAAACAAACACAGATTAGACCATTGACTCAATCAGGGATATAGAAAAAAATACGTTTGGACAGGAGAGATGTAAAGCAAGATGAAACTGTTGTGCAATTTTAAGATCTCGTTCCTATATTTGCTTTGATTTTCTGATAAAATATGACTGTGGGTAGAGAAGAAAAAATGAAAGATACCTGCTCATGAAAATATCACACATCACAAGTGGCGTGTTTTTAAACTGTATTTGACCAAAGAGGGAGAGAGAAGAATCATCCTGTTAGAGGAAAATATATCACCTCTCATCCAACCACATGAGAGAATTGAGGCTGCTGCCACTCCATGTCCCCAGATGCAATCAGTAGTGACACTAAAGACGTGTTCCCAGCAGGCATGCACACACAAAGGACACGTGTATACCATATATACACAATATCTTGTTCCTGGCAAATGTAAAACAAGGACATTTCCTTAGAGGAAAATTTATCATGCCAGGTGCAACAGTGTAAAAGAAAGGAGAGACTGCTACAGCTTCATGCCGCCAGGTCCAGCTAGAGGCTGAAGATGTATTCCCAGTATGCACATAGACATAGAGCACACATATTACACCACATATATACATGCGGGCGGGGGGCGGGCAACACACACACAATCAATATGATCAAGAGTGAAGCCATTTATTGTAAGGTACAGCGTCTTTTTATACACTTTTAGACTGGTGCTATTACTGGCTACTTGCAGCTGTCTACATGCCTTGCTTATCTACTAATTGGCAACAGTCAGGCTGTTCACACGAATTTGCAAACAAGTGTTTCAGCGCCTATCGAAATATTCTACTGTTCACACTCCCTTCCTCTGCATCCTGAAGTTGTTTAACGTTCTTGGCCTGTTTCTTCTTCTGTATCTTTTGCTGTTTCTTCTTCTTCTTGGACAACACATCTGTGTTCCCACGAAAGCTGAATTGCTCACACGGTGAGAGCTGAATTGCTCACATGGTCTTAGTTTCTCAGAAAATCTCCCAACATATACATTTACTCATGGCCAACTACACAGATCACAAACACTCACATTGGCACAGGTAGCACCGATGGTCTCATCCTTCTCCCCTCTCTGACTGGAGAAGGTGGAAGTCCACTGGTGAGAACCTATATATGCATATGTACAAGATGGTTCCCTCCAGCAGCTGGGCTTACTCAGTCTGTCCAGTTGCTGGCTCCCAGTCTTCCCAGCTGTGCTAGATCCTGGGAATACAAAGCATTCTCCAGTTGCTGGTACAGACTATTGTGGCACACACACCTAGACCTGACAGGGACTTCCATGGTCCCACAGCCAACGCCACTTTGCTCTCAGCCTTAGAGACACACATGTGTTTTCAGACCCAGAGAGATGAGCTTTATCATATAACCTAAAACATCACATCATGGAAATATTCATTCAAGCAGGGGAACATGGAAACAATGCTTTTTTTTTTTGTGTTCTTTTCTTTTGGAGTGAAGCACCAAAGAAGACTTTTGGGGTAACAGAGAAAGCATAAGTTTAACCAAATGGAGGAAAAAAATACAGAAATTTTACAAAACAGCAAAATATTGAGAGTCGTAGTTAAAATATGTGTAAAATATATCTGTGTGATAAAATAACTTCAGCAAATCTGGGCCAGTTATCATGTTCCTTACAGGTTTTTAATGTGAGATCAGTTCAACAGCAGTATTTCATATTGTTACATTATTTTTGCTATTTGTTTGGTACTTTTTATAAACTTGAGGATAAAATATCTGTCAATTCCATTTGTTTAATGCTTATTATTTTTAAAAGGGTACTGGAAATCATTGCTTTATTTCAATAAAACTTTTTCCTTAGAGTTTTCAATAAGAAGATAAAAATCTGACTGGTAAAGTTTAGACCATGCCCAATTATATAACTCAAACTTTAAACCATATATTCTTCTCCAGAGAACTTTGATTTAGTCATTCCTGGTTCATATCACCTTTGATTATTAGGACTATTGAATTACTACAGAAATCTACGGAGAACACATTATGTAGGTTGCAGAATTTCCTTTCACCTTTGTAAGATCACCTTTCTTTGAATGTTCGTACATTTGTTAACCGTCAAATTCCTAAGAGGCGAAAGGGTGACATCTGATTTATGTCAGATAGTGTTTCAGCTGAACAGAAGGAAATCTTGTAGGATCATACTTACATAGAAATTCAAGTGCCTTCTGTAGAAGAACATGTATTCACTATAATACAGAAGAAATCCTTATCAGTTGCTTGTCATTAATTAAAGTTTTATTTTTTTTAATTAATCCTGAGTGATGTGTATATTTTTAAGTCATACTGAACATCCCAGAACATCCCATCTTACATTTAATTTATCTTTTTAACTTACCTTGTGTCATCCTAGTTCAAACCAGGACATAAGTGGAAAGTTAAAAGTACTTCGCACATTTGACTCACATTTTGGGCCAGGTAAAAGACATCTTCTCATACAGAAGACATGCATATGTGTTAGGGTTCATGTGATGAAAATGTCCAAAGCATGTTGAAACATTCAGCAGGGACTTCTAAGGATTCTTCCTCAGAGCGGATCCTTCCCCTGAAAATTTGTTACTCCTCACGACCATGTCAGAAAGGCAGGAAAACTATATGTAAAAAGCCTAGAAATTTTTAATTGTTTTGGGTTCCATGTCTAATAGTTTGATATTTTTTGTAAAATTTTAGTGAAAATGGTTCAGTCATTTCAGAGAACAATACTAAGGGAAATCATATTGTTTTGCCTGAGTAATTTTTTGACAACTTTTTTGGGAAATGTTTATTGATATTTTTTCAAGTTAAAAATCACTTCCTCAATAAACATAAAAAAGGACTCCTGAAGCTAGAAACTTAAATTTTCTTCTCAGCCTTGGGCCTACTTAAACCCAGAATCCGGGGGGGTTATTTTGTTTTGTTTTTTTGCTTGTTTGGTTTTTTAATGTCACTGTGTGCTGGTGCTACAGTTTGCAATGGTTCCAGGTTGCTGATCTGAGAACAGGCATCAATTTTCCTGCATTGCTAAGGAAAACTTTGGGGAGTAAAGCAGAACAAATGCAGCAGTAGAGAGGAAAGAAACAGAGAAATAAAAAGTAGTTTTGGATGTGGGTATGGGGTTGAAGGGAAAGAAAGGGTGGAAGTGTTTCTTGGGGACTTCATCTAGCAATATCTGTAAAACATACTTTCTCTAGCTCAGGAAATACTTGAAAAGCTGACTGTCAGTAATACAGAAAATAAGAAGGATCACTTTAATAAGCCCTTTTATTGTACTCTTTCTAAATATCCAGTACTAGCTATTCTTCAACAACTACAGGAGTGAGATAAGGATTGCTTTGGTCAGACTTTCTTAGGGTTTTCCTGACCTGGCCCATGGCTTTCGCTGGGATCCAGACCCTGAGGCCTGGCTTTGGTCCCAGCCTTGCTTGGCTGGTTGGAGCACGGTGAGACTGCAACCCCACCAGGGAAGGGAAGGACATGTACCCACCACCTGTGACCACCTGCTATGCTTGCCCAGCCCTTAGGACAAAATGGGACCATACTTGAAAGAATAGTTAAGAAGCATGTGTGTCCAGTAGAGCAGAATTCTGGACAGAAGATGGCTTGCTCCAGATCTTGCTCTTCTGATCAAATTCTGTGAAACCTACCAGCAAAACATTGTTTTTCCTCTTCTCCATAAAAGCCAACCACTTATTTCTGTTATCAAGTACCTTATCAGGCCAAGTAGCAACATTCTGCATGGAGCAAAAGGTTATAGCATTGCTAATAACCTGTTAAATACCAATGCAATATTACAAGATGAAATTTGTTTTCTCAGTGTGAGATTTTTAGAAAAAGCCCAGGAAATTGCACAAAATTGTTAATACTGTAACATTAAGTTCTCAGAAGTTAAGAAATGCAAGATTTCATCTCCTAGGTAATCTTACTTCAGATGCATCTTGATTCAGTCTTAATTATATGATTGTAATACTCTGTTCCCCTGTATTTAATTCTGTGCACTAGCAAGATGATGTTTAGTTAGTGAACAGCTATTCAACATTTTGTCTCAGCCTCGTGCAGTGTGTTGTTCTATACTATATTTACTGCACACTTTTCAGTCCCTCTATGAACTCTGAGTTATTTATTTACTTCTGAGGTTGTGCATAGCACTAATCATTACACAGTATTTAAGTTCCTCACATATATTAAGAATTTGCATAACACCTCTGTGAGATGAAGGGATGATATTTATTATCCCATTGTTACAGATAGGGACAGATAATTTAAGATAAAAACATCTACTTGTTCCTAGAGACCTATCTGAGACACTTTACGCGTTATCTCCCAAAGTACTCTTCCTTTTTATAACACTTTACTCATTCAAAGCATACTCATGCTACCTTCAATTTTGAGTTCCAGGCATTTTTATGAAATTCATGTCAGGAATTTAGAAATAAGGAATCTTTTCCAATGATAAAAAACTACCTTAAGTATATTGCTTAGCAAAACAAAGGAATCCTATGACAGTCTTAGGAAAATAACCTAGTTTCTTAGGGCAAGATACCTAAACAAACATCTTACAATAAGCTCTTTCTCACTTATTACATGAAGTCACCTTCTGAAAATGTCCTTTTATTACACAGATCCACTTTTGTCTCCAGATAATTCTATTCTGGACAGTGAGTAAAACACTTTCCCTCATCATTAATGTTAAATTTTAATTCAAGTTAAATTTTAAATCCTGAATTTCAGGATTTGAGTGGGCATTCAAGTGCTCAAACTCTTGCATTTTTATTATTTTATTTTAGTTTGTGTATGTTATATCTACTCACATTTTATATATTTTATATATCTCTATATCTAAAAGGTGCAAAGACCTATTTTATGTAGAAAGAAAAAGGACCAGCTTCAAGCCAGAGAGACTGAGTTGTTCTATTATGGATGAGCTCATGTCATCCAGTCTATGAAATATTAGAAGTTTAAAAGGCAAATTCCACTCCTTATAAATTACTCAAGGGGAATACTACTACATGAATTCACTACATGAATTACAAATTGCAGATTTTCCTAGTGAGAATGCTTGCCTGCATGGAGATGGAAGATTGAAGACGGGGTTGTAATCATCTGCGAAAGAAGTAAGGGGACTGTCACTGCTCCCAGATGCTAGGGAAAAATTCAGTAATGAATAGCAACCCTATAAAGGCAGTGTCTCTCTCTTGTATTTGGAGCATATCTCCCAGATCTGTCTATTTGTCCAACACCCTGCTGATCTCTTCAGTAGATTTCTACAGGAGATATGTATTCACAATCCCCAGCTGCCAGGCCCCTCAGATAAAGAATCATCTACAGTATTCTCCCTACCATCTCCTGCCTTGCCCTAGTCTTACAACAGGAAGGAGTATCTTGGGGAAGGTTATTCAAGCAACTGTTTTTTCGTTCCTGTAATATATGTGTAAATACATTTGTCTTGCTACAGGGCAGCCCTAAGAAAGTCCTGGACTGGGGTTCTGGAGTAGACAGCAGATGAGAGCTGGATGCAGTAAAGCACGGAGTCAGGAAAACACTGATCAGGAACAAAGCAGATGAACAAATGGAGTCCTGCCAGGATGCCAGCCATTGATGAAGAGAGCTTGATCCTTGTGATCCCTCAGATTTATACCAAGTATGATGCTTATGCGATGGAATACTTCATCTGGTCAATTTTAGGTCACCAGCCTGGTCCGCTCCTCCCTACAGGAGGGTCACAGATGTGACCCCCTTATTCCCCCTTTGTTTCTCCCTTATGTTGAGCATAAGATGTTCTGCAGAACCGAGCAGTGGCCTTTGTTGTGCATACCATTCTCTAGCAGTAACTATAAACACAGAGCAATATCAATCTTAGAGGCAGCAACTGAAAAACAAGCTGCAAGTGCAGCTACTTAGAAGAGACTCAACTGAAAAGCAAAATTACTAAAAGAAAATTGTTTCTATCCTAGCTCAAAACAGGACAATCCACATGCTGACAAAGTACTTTGTGTCTCCAATTGTTGCCAGGAATGAATGTTCTTCTCGAGAAACAGAGACATAAAGAAAGATGTCATTCATACATCTCAGTGAAAGCCATCTTTATTTTGTTGGTGACAGCTTGGAAGTTCATGTTTTTGTGACTGATCTCACACCCTTGTTCCGCTAGGAGGCAGGAAAGGAGACAACTTATAAGAATTACATTTAAGCATGCCACTGAATGAATCATGCTAAAATATGGAAGACCTTACAATAGATCAGAATGGTGAAGATGCCATTCACGTCTACTCAAGCTTATTTCCCCTAAGTGCCACTGTTAATGCAAATAAAAAGCATATTTCATTTTCCTCAATTTTAATTTTTTATCCAATGATGATTATTAAAAATCATAAAAGCATATAATTTGCTGCCTGATCCAATGGCTGATCAAACTACTTGATATTAAGGCTTACATGTCGAAAAGAAAACAAACTGATAATTAGCAGTTGAATGAAAAAAAAAAAGTGGACAGCCAAAAACTTCCCAAATAAAGAAGGTTAAATGAAATTACTCAATAGAAAAATAGGTTTACAAATTTAACCAACAGTAAATTGTAGCAAAGATTAAATGAGGGTATAATGAATAAAATGTAATAAAACTTAGTATGGAGTTTTATACCTTCTTAGTCTTAGTAATATGTAGACAGGTAGTTGCTACGCATGTGTGACAGCAGATGACTATGCCATGATGTTAATCTATCAGATTCACTTTATTAGGAGCTTATATCATATGTATATTTTGGTTTTGCTATGGGTAATATCTAACTTCAGAATGAAATGTGAATTGTAGTTGTGTAGTATGTAGAATTATACAATCTATTTAATGAAAATTAAAGTTAACTCCTGCAGTTTCAAGCAGAAAACTGCACGAAGAGCTGAGTTTATCCACAGGAAGGTAAGTAATGGAGAATAAAAGGATCAGATTTATGCCTATCAAACCCCTTGCATTAACCAGCAAATTAGATGGCAGAAACTTTCATGTACTACAGTTTGATACAACACCAGGCCTGCAATCCCTACAAGGATTGATAGAATTGGGTTTTTCACCTCATCAAGCTGTAATCCTGTCTTCACAGCCAGGATATATATCAAAGTTCTCTTGATTTGTTTTGTTAATATATGCAGACATCAATAGTCATATATCTTACCCTCTCACCTTTGTGTCATTTTTGTTACCTTTCATTTCTGCATTAGCATTCTTGAGTTAGGAGTCTCTAAACTCATCTGATATTACACTTTTGCTTATTAGGAAGTGTAATTAATTTAATGCATTCAAACCTTTCATTAGATATGTAGGATCAGACAATTTTGTTTCTCTAAACAATGGATCATCAATCTTTTGTTATCTCAGGTTTTCCTTCTGAGACTTTCTAGACTGCTTCCTATTTCTATTTATGCCATATATTTCCATCCCCAAAACAATAAAACGTAAATTGAATAGATTCTATTATTTTTTGTTGCATGCTTAATACCCTTGTGAGCTCACTGTAGTCTCAGAAAATATGAAAATATTTTATTGGCCAAGTGAGGCAACCAGTTCTAAAAGAAGTCAGAAAACTGGATATACATTTGTCACTTGCATGAGAGAAAATAAGAGCAACAGTTTTGAGGATATGCAAACTATTTAAAAACATATATTTTACTTTGTTAGATACATTAGTAATCTTCAGACAGATAAATGGTCATAGTTAATAATTACTGTTTTAAAATGTTAACATTATGGCCAGCACCTGAGTTTACCCCTTGAACTGAATTTTAGACTAACATTGTAATTGTGATAATTAAATTGGAAGTATATTGCTGGTAATTCAAGTTTAACATGTGATTGTGTTTAGGAGCTTGAAGGATCAGTGCCATAAATAACCATTATGTCTCAAGACGAAAGCCAAATGAATTTTGCTATCATAAATATTGTGCAAGTTTGAAAAGATAAAATTGTTCTAGATAGATAAAGGACAAGACGTCAGTACATCCAGAAATAATGCGGGGTTGTTCATGGGTTTTATAGGATGTATAATACTGGTTCTGTTGCACTCCAGTTTTGTTTTTTGTTTTTCTATGTTTGTTTGCTTGTTAGTGGGTTTTTTTGTGTTTGGTTTTGTTTTGTTGTTTGTTTGGTGTTTTTTCTGGTAGTTCTTTACAGACCAGAAATTTTTAAGTAAGTTCAGATGTTCTGCTCTCCATAGTTTTACTTTCGTGTGTCTCACTCACACTTGTGTTGGCTGCAAAAGTCTGCCAAAAGAAAATGATGGTGTTTTATTCTTGCTTTTCACAAGTGTATATGACTACCAAAAGTGTATTTCATGATGAAACAGTCCTGTTGTATTTGATGTGATAATATGGTCCCATATCCTTTCTCTACATACACCCTGTAGTCACACAGCTCTGTGCCTTTCAAATGTCAAGAGAAGACACTTATTTCACCTGAACTATATGCATAACAAATATTAAGCACATGTTGCAATATGTGAGTCTCAGCACACTCCTGACACTTACAAATTAAAAAAGCCCAATATTTCTCGATGCATGACAGGCATTGCATTTTCAGAGAACTGTCATCATCACATTTTGGAAAATACATTAACTTTCAAAAATTCCTTTCTGAGTATTTTACTAACCCTCATTGACATAAAATTAATCACAATGAACCCAGTCACATTGAGGATGTTCAGAATTTCAGAAAACACAGTACTGTCAGCAACAGAGAGAATATAAAAAGGGACAGTCAGCTAGAAATCGTCTATTTAAAAATGGAAATAAAAATAATAAATTTGAAAATGGTCACTTTTGTTGAATATTGTTGAGTATTTTGTTGGAATCTTTTTTCACTGTGAGAAAAGTAATTTTATGGCATCTCAGCAAATAACTTTCTTGTGCCCATTTATAAAAAATACATACACACATATACTTAGAAATATATAGACTTTTTCCTTAGTAGATCTGCAAGAATCTTACTAAAAAGATAAACATCTTTATCCATGATTTACAGATGGATGAAGTGAGACACAATGACTTGCTTTCTCTGTCTAAAACCAGTGTCCCAGCCTTTGAATATATCTGTGAGATAAATTGTTCAACTTGAGAAATTTCTATAAAAACATATTCACTATACAAATTTCCACAAAAATAGATACCTAACTTAAAATATCTTTTTCTAGTGTGTTTTTCTATAAAAGCATCTATAATAATGGCAGTGTCAGACCATTATAGTAAGTACCGAAGGCAAATATATACTTCTAACCTTTTAAGAATACTGCAAATTCCACATCACAAAGACTATAGTTGACATGTTAATTACGTAGCTGTATAAAAACTGAGTTATCTTTCAGCCTCTGGCATTTTTTATGTTCATTGATTTTCTTACCTTATCTTTCTGTTATGTCTTCTTTTTATTGAGAAACTCTAAATATAGTAGGATGAGAAAAACTCAGCCCAACAAAGAGGTGAATAAGGAGTAGCATTTACTGAAATGGGATACATCAGTTTATATTCATACATATATTCATTGTTTAGTCATTCAATTATTTTCTTTTCCTTTTTTGCAGCTACCTACAGCCAGTTTGAGAATGACGGTGTTGTGTGTAAGGGGGGCAGGGGGGGAAAGAGAGAGGGGGGAAAAGGGAAAAGCCTCTGAATGTTTGCCTGTTTCAGAGTCTCACAGAAGACTTGCACCAAACAGATTCAGAGACAACTTTGTCTGTCTCAGAGTCCCACCCAGGACTTGCACCGAAACAGATGCATAAAGTTGCAAAAACAGAATTAATTAAGGTGACAGATATAACAAGTACGGAATTGCCGTTGATAAATGCACTAACTGCAAAAACACTACTAAATGATGTTAGTATTGCTAGCAACAATACTACTAACAATAATACAACCCGCGGATACTTCCACCCAGAAGGTGAAAGGCAC
>VZRW01009702.1:39596-49779 GCA_013398125.1 Aegotheles bennettii
TTTTCTTTCTTCTCTCTCCACTTTCTTCTCTTCACAATCCTTTTTCTCTCTCTTTTATCCCCAAAGCTACCAGGTTCCCACCCTCAGGTGATGTGTAGTATGATTTGGGTGGAGAGACGAGTGCTATAGTCATATTTCACAGTTAATGAGGAAAAAATCACCATCGGACAGCATGGCTCCTTTAACAAAGATTGTTATGTCTGGTTGTAATCCTGTCTTGCTTAGCCCAGAGCAGAAGTTCTTGCCTTCACAAGGGCCTCTGCCTGGGAGCATCCCGTGCTAACGACAGAGGCTGATAATTCCCCCAGTTCACACAAGATTTATTGCAAGGTCATCCTTTGAGGGTTCTTTGTTCACAGGGCTGTCCTGTTTTCCTCAAATTCCACAGACAGACACTATTGTGACTTGGTACTTCTCAACTGATAAAAGGTAGGGATTACAACAATAAATTATTAAATACATATTTAATATTCATAAAAATAATTATACTTTGAAATATGACAGTATCAGATTTAAATAATCTAACATCCAAGGGTTCAATCAACCAGCAAAACTATACAACAAAAAGCTTTATTCGCTACTGCTTCGCCTTTTTTAATAGCCTGTGAATCAGAATTAACCAGTTTTAACAAGCACCTTATAAATCTTCCACATTCATGTCTGTTATTGCATAAAGCACAGCACAAAAGAGCATCCACTCTGAAATATTTCCATTCTCTAGAAACTGCTGAAATATAGAGTTTTGTAACTCCTATACTCTTCAACTCAAAATCCCTTTTACTAGTAGTAAGAAAACACTTAAGGGGCAATGTGAGTTGCTGAGAATATGTGGAGATTTCCACAGGGAGTTTATACACTGATAAAACTGTGCCTGGAGTCTCCTTCCTAGTATCTGTGTTCCATCTGCAGAGCTGCATATGAACAGTATAGGTACTGATGGTCACAATATAGAAGGGCATTGGACATGCTTCTGCGTATAAAGTTCTGCATCATCTGGAAGGTGTGTACAGACTGTGTTCACAGTCTCAAAGCTTGGATAGCTGCAAGTCTGATCATTTGGACAGCCTTAGGACATAAACATAGTAGCAGAGTAAGCAAAAGTATGCAGTTGAACAGAGGCAGAGCCTGTTCTTTGCTTCTTGATAACAATAAAGGCAACTGTGAGATGAAAGTGCAATGAAATATATTCAGCAGCTGGCATGGAACTAAAGCCTGCTCGGTCCCAAAAATATTTCTGTTATTGATAATTCATATCAGTGATGTGTGTGTTTACCAGTGCCCTGACAAATTCTACTACCAGTGTTGACAAATGGAAAACATACTCAACACTATCAGGAACAAAATTTTAAACCATTTTAAAGTTTGTATATTGGTCATGTAGGAAACACCAAGCTAGTGTTGCTTTAGCCTATGATTTGGTTCACCTTTTTTTAACACTTTGATATAATTGAGTTTAGGTCTGACCACACATACTGATAACACCTGATTTTCCAGTTGTAGATTCAGCGGCTGGAATATAAACCCTACATACAGTGTGTGCTTTCAAATGAAAGTTTCAGAGTTAAATTAGCAAGCATGTGAGAACAAACATGAGGTTGCCAAAAGTTGTAACATTAACTATTATGCCCCTAGACAACCTACCAAGCAATAATATGTCCCACACTAAACTGTCATTATAGATTTTCAATATTATTAGGTTCAAATCTGTTTCCCGAAAGATATCTCCGTTAAATGGCATTCATACTAGTATGCATCCGAATTAAGTGGAATGTCTACCTGACTTTCCATCTCTCATGATCCTCACTCTGTAACAGTTTAGCTGCAGCTCGGGATTAAGATAGAGCATCACACTTGAAACGCTTTTTTTTCTCTGTTGATGATAGAACTGACTTGTTTCACTTGAAGGTTTGATTATTTTTATAAGTTTGTGTGCAGAACTTGGTGCTGCACAGACAACTGGATATAAAAAAACAATAGCAGATAGATCACAGGAAAAATGTCCAGTTTATCACTGTTCTATATATTATACTCAAATATTCACATTAAAATTCTTGATATTACTTTAACCATTTGCAAGAAGTAGTGGTAACTGTACCATAGAGACAGAGAGAATGAGAGAACCTGCTTTAACATTCCATAATATTATCATGTTTTTCTTGCTATCATAAGACTTAAACAGATGAAGTCAAATAGTATCCACAGTTGAGCATATGCAACACTGGGACAAAGAATTCTTACAAGTTGTGTTTTAATCATATATTAATTAGAAGGACTATTCAATGGTTAGATGTCACAAGGGCTAGAAAGATTAGGAGCCCCAGATGCAACACAGGGTTTTGCTGATTCAAGTGAGCCTGTATAGATATTAAATAAAACTATATATTAATTTAAGAAAATCCCTTAACACAGTCAAATATATATATATATTGGTTAAAGTGCCACAGGTTGCAAGACTTTTCTGTACACCTCCTGGGTTACACTGAGCAAGTCACCTAGCTTATCTGTAAAAAAATTTCTGCAAACTTGGAGATGATGACATCTCCAAAAGGTAGGAAGATTGGTCTACATAGAACAACTTTTTAGTTTTAGTAGCAGAAATCTCCACTGCTGAATCAATGAAACTTAGAAGTAGAATCATTTTTGGTTGGAAAAGACCTTTAAGATCATCAAGTCCAACTGTTAAGGTAACACACTGCCAAGTTCACCACTAAACCATGTCCTTAGGTACTTGCCACATCTACATGTCTTTTTGATACCTCCAGGGACGGTGATTCAACCACTTCCCTGGGCAGCCTGTTTCAGTGCCTGAAAACAATTTTGGTGAACCCTTTTTCTTAATACTCAATCTAAACCTCCCCTGGCACAACTTGAGGCCATTTCAACTTGCTTGTGTGCTACCTGCAGAAGAGACCAACACTCACCTTGCTACGACCTCCTTTCAGGTAGTTGTAGAGAGTGATAAGGTCTCTCTTCAGCCTCCTTTTCTCCGGACTAAACAACCCCAGCTCCCTCAGCCACTCCTCACAAAACCTGTGCTCTAGACCCTTCACCAGCTTCATTGCCATCCTTTGGAAGTGGTCCAGCACCTCAATGTCCTTCTTGAAGTGAGTCACCCAAAACTGAACACAGTAGTTAAGGTGCAGCTTCACCACTGCTGAGTCCAGGGGGACAATCACTTCCCTAGTCCTGCTGGCCACACTATTCCTGATGCAAGCCAGGATGCTATTGGCCTTCTTGGCCACCTGGGCACACTGCAGGCTCATATTCATCCAGCTGTCAATCAACACCCCTAGATCTTTCTCTGCTAGGCAGCTCTCCAGCTACTCGTCCCCAAAGCTTCCAACCAAAGCTCTGTGTTCAACCAGGTCAGTCTTCTTCCCCACCATCTCATCTTTTGGCACACAGTGGCAGCCTGCTCCTGTGCCTTTAAGATTTCCTTCTTAAAAAGCATCCAGCCTTCCTGGATTCCTTCTGCCTTCAGGACTGCCTCTCAAGGGACTCTGTCAACCAGCCTCCTAAACACGCCAAAGTCTGCCCTCCAGAAGTCCAGGGTAAACAGTTTCTGCTGATACCCCTCCTTACCTCTGCAAGAACACAAAACTCTGTCACTTCACTGGTTTCTAACCCATCAATACCCATCAAGTACACGAATTCTTTTTCTTTGCTGCTGCGTGGCTCTCCATCTCCTAACTTTTGCTCACATTTCACACAAGGACTGCTCACTGTAGAGCCATTATTGTAGGGAACACGGGCATAATTTAAGTAAGAATATGGTTGCTATAAGGCCAGTTCCTCGCAGAGTGGTCTGCAGCCGAAGGATGATTGCACAGATTCACACTAATCTAGTATTTCAGCCATTGGAACACCTAAAGAGTAAAAAAGCTGTTAGAAGAATAATGACAAAGGCTTTTAATGAGGTATTATATTGACCTAATTATTCAAAAAACAAGCATATTCGTGTTTTTGTGTGAACATGCATATGTAAACATCATGTATAGTGTCTTAAGAAAAAGATAATTTGGGACAGGACTAAACTTAAACCTTTTTAGCCAAACAGTTTGACTTTATCCCAAATCACCTCTGTCTTAAGGTAAGAATAAATTGTGAGAGTTCTTTCTTTGTAGAGGAATGTGACCATGTGACCATGTCTTTCACAGGAATCACTTAATGAAGAAAAAGGGTGGGTTTTTCTCTCCCACTTCTGTCCAATAGCTCTGGAGTCCTCTCCTCTTGGAAGCTTTTTTTTTTCCTCTGTAGGGAGCTGGAAGGGCAGCCTGCTCAGCAAGGAAAAGGGAACTGGGAGCTGAGCTTCAATACAAGGCTGGTGAGACAGGGGCAGTCTTACGGTACCTGAGCAGGATGAGCAGAACTTGTCTGCTCCTAGTAGTCAGGTTCATCCAAGAGTCTAGATTACCAGGCATATCTATCACAATGAGGCATCTTCAAAGTCAAGCCAGGAACCTGAGTCAGTAAGTCAGGTTTAGGATGTGCATACGTTGAGCACAATTTTTCGCATGGGCAGGGGTGAAACATTACTGTCTTTGTTTGCCTGTTCTAAACATCAAGATCATGAGTCTCAGCTGAAAATATAAGAAGATGCCAGGGGAAATGAAACAAAAGAATGAATCTTTGGTCTGTATCTATATTACCTTTTGAGAGTTTCCTCTGGGGTGCACCTGGTAAGTCTTCTGCCCAGGTGCAATCTCTTATTTTCAAGCCCCCAAGCAGAATTCTAAGAACCCTGCAGTTGAAAGGTAGAGAAAAAAACTCTTATGGATATCCATCTGTTGAGATACTTTCCAGTTTACTATCTTCATTGTGTTAGTTTATGCTGTAGTCTTTGTGTCATCCTACACTGAAGCCTGCAGGATGGCAGAATCAAATTTTGGCTGACACTTGCCAGGACAGAGCTCTTTCCTTGTCCTTGGGCAACTTGTCTTCAGCTTCTTTTATTAGGGAAACCTGAAACATAAGCCATCTACTGTCTTGCCACCTTAAACACACAAATGAGCTAGTAGATATCATTTACATTTTCCATTTCTAATGTAACTTGTAAATTTTTAATAACATTGCCAGACAGTACCAGATTTCTTAGTAGATGCAAGTCTTCTGCAAGTAGATGCAACTGCTTTGCAGCCTGGAACAATGCCCAGTTCTACCTAGAAGACTAGTTTGAACATAGGATGTAATTTCATGCTTCAGCACTCGCTGCTCATACCTCTTTCTCTGCATGACTTCTCACACCTCCACCCCCAATTCCTGTGAGGCAGAGAGGCCATCTCAGTCAACTATGCCATTTTTGGACAGGAAAATGTACAAGCACAATCAACACATATACAAGCAGAATACTGAGACAGAATTAGTATTCTCTGCTTAAAAAACATTCCCCAATCTGCATGAACTCATTTTTGTTACTAGCATCCAAACAAACAGCATCAAATGCCAGAGATGATGGATAAAGCCTGTGACATATATCTGAACCTTAAGTTTTACAGCGTGAGGGAGATGTCGCTGTTCTGCCTACGATTTAGACAAGTCTAATCTTTGGATCCCAGTGATACCATCTCCAACCCATAGGGGCTGTTAAGCCCCAAAGCAAAGAGATCTCATAGCTCCCTATTGAAAGATTTTCTGAAGTTCCTCTATAGTCAAAATGGCCTCTTTTTCCTGCCTTTTACTGCAGCATTTTGGGAGGTAACAGTGTGAGTCACACAGTGTCCTGTATATAGTACTGCATGTGACATCCACAGAGCTGGGCTGAGTGGCAGGCCGGCATTGATGCAAGACGGAACATACGGTGAAGGTCTACTTTAGAAAAGGTTTCATGATCATCCAGGGCATCTCAACTTGAAAGACTCTGGAGCATGCTAAAGACTCAAAAGCATTCAGTGGGAAGGTCAATTTCAGATTTGTCCTTTCAAATATTTTCCTCAGGCCAGGGCCACTTCAGTACAGACAGGTTTGTTTACCAGATGCACAAATTTACAATCTGAAAGCAATTTATTCTAAGTGTGCAGAAGCAGGTTAGAGAAAACATGCACTGCTCTTGGATGTTCCAACTTTAGCAATGAATACATTGTGAACTGGTCAGTCTAGTTTTGCAGACCTCTGTGATTGGAAATACCAAATACCCAGAAGTTCACTGAGGTCTGATTTATGATTTAATCCCTGATTGCAAATATGTTCTAGCAAATCACAGAATAGCATTGCACTCTAGTTCAAAGGACTTAGGACTCAGCACTTTATAGTTTCTGATTAGTATACAAGTTTCATTACTACTAGTGAGAGGGAAAAAAGATTATTTCAAATACAACAGTACAAACAAGAGAGAAAATAACTATTTTTCCAAAGGTGTATCATTACAAGATAAATGTATCTTGAGATTGAAATCATATAGAGTTTTCTAAAACTTAATTATGTGAAAGTCCAAGAGGTAGAAGAAAACCTGAGTGGATAAATTATCTTTATTTTGCACCATGCAGTGTTAGCCTACATTTTTTAAATATTAGCATACAGTTGGTTTGTGTGCTAAAGAGGTGAAAATGGAGATAAACTTGAACAAATCCGCCTTCACTTGTACAAGCTAACTATATAAAACTTCCATAAAATGAGTTGATTATTCTATGCAATCACTACCTTTCTGCCATGATTTATTTTCTATTCTATACTTTCTATATGGTATATTTAAATAACATGAACTATACAAAAGAGGTGGGGGAAAAAATGTATTAAAAAGAAGGAAAGTGACTTTTCCCTTTCAGTTCTAGGGGTCCGTAAGGTTTGCATTTCTATCTTCAATAGGGAAAATTGACTTTCTGTCCCTAAAGAAACCAAAAAAATCCCTTATCTTTGCTAGAAAATATGAATTCTTTAATATTTTTCCATTTTAACCAAGTGTACATTCTACAGCCTGTTGTTCTCTCTTGAAGTTTTCTATGGAGTCTCCAGTTTTGATATTTCATACTGTCAGACTTATGCTAGTGACAGAGCATATATTTTCTCATTTTCAACTCAAAATGTGAAAATGCTAGATAACAGGGTAGTAGTCACAGCTCTGATGGTATGCCTGGTTGATTAGTTGCTTTGGGCATTGCTTATTTTAAAATCCTTATAATTATACAATCATCTTCATGTACATTGTTTTACTATGACTTGGTTATCTCAGTAGCTTTTTTTTCTGTTCCCCTTTCTTATCTAATTAATACCAGCCACTGTATCATCCTGTGTTTTAATTATATATTGAATATAATCTAATTTTAAAAGCCTTTTAAAAATACAGACACTGGCTCTTTGCAGTTGCTTTTGTTCCTTCTGTACAATTTGTGACAAGTGACACATGAGGTTCAAACATGTACTCCAATGTACAACCAGAGTGTTGCGTGTCACCAGCAGTCACTGAAAGACATTTCTACTTTGTTTGATCCTCCTGCTGCTGCTTCTGTCCCTAGTTGATGCTGCTGAAATTGAGAGCTCTTCTGCTACATTTTTGAGGTTTAAAAACATGCAGAAAAGTTCTTGGGGCATTTCTTGGGGTGTTCCAGTATAGGTTCAGCATTCTTGGGTAAGGAAAATACGGGTATTTTCCAGTTCTCTCCACCTAACATATGTTTAGATAAATATGCAAATGTGAAATGTTATTAATAGCATCCAAAATACACAATACAGTTCTAAAGGTTTGGAATGACATACAAGTGACTGAAAAGCTATACCTAATCTGCTCACAAGAGGGTCACATATTTAAAGTCTTTTTTGCCTGTGGAATATGACAGATTTAACAGTTAATTTCTCCTTCCACATAATTAGCTTATTTTTCCAAACTTTAATTCATTTTATTCTTTCTGTACCTAAGGGACAGTCTGATCAGCCACCTAAATAGTTTGAAGTCATTTCTCTCCGATAGCTACATGAGGTCTTTTGTTATGTTAGAAGTCATCTCTAGGATTTTAATAGCTAGCAAATAATTATTTGCTTCAATGAAGTTTAAAACTCTTGTTCTCTTTCTGGTGCCTGTTTAGCATGTTTTAATCAGAAAAGGATCTTTTGCTATCATTTTATGTTAATGTATATATTTAGGCAAGAGCTAATACAAACAACACTTTCTAATTGTATGTACATTACTACAATTCTTGACTGAAATAAGGCTTGACAGAAGTCATCCACTTGTAGTGATAACAGATTTAAGGTATCAGCTCTCAATCTCTTTCTCTTACACACGTATGACAACATAATCTCACTAGAAATTTTCATGTTACACACATTACAATTATACTTAAAGTCACAGCATCTAGCCAGAGAAATATCTTACTCCTTTACCTAAAGAAATAGAATTTACATCTGAATAGAGAAGATCCTAAGCTATAAATTCATCTACATTTGGAGCACCTGCAGTGAGGTATCAGTGTTGACCTGTGGTAAGCCTCCTGCTGCAATTCCTTGCTGGCTAAGGACTAGAATGTGGACCTTCCTGCTAGTCTGCTCATTTATCACAAGGACTTGGTGATACTCTAGAACAAGTACATTTCTTCCACCTGTATTTTTGGCTACAGAGAGGTAGGAAATCAAGGCCTTCATCCCAAGATGGCAAGAGATAGGGTGCACTTATCTCAGCGGGCGAAAAGGATCTTTTCATAGGAGTTAGCAGCCCTCATTGAGAGGGCTTTAAATTAGAATTGAAGAGGGTGGGGACAAAACCTGGCCTGCTAGGGATAAGCCTGTGGGTGGCACACCGGTGTTGGAGGTGAGATCCATAGCTTGGCTCAAGTGCATATATGCCAAAGCCCGCAGCATGGGCAATAAACAGGAAGAATTAAAAGCCATTGTGCAGTGGGGAAACCACAACATCACTGAAATGTGGTCAGATGATTTGCATGATTGGAGTGTTGTAATGGAAAGCTAAAAGATCTTTAGAAGGGATAGGCAAGGAAGGAGAGGTGATGGGGTAGAGATATATGTTAGGGAGTGCTTTGATTGCCTAGGACTTAATGTTGGACACAAGAAAGTGGAAAGTTTATGGACAAGGGTAGAGGGGAAGGCCAATGAGGCAGATATCTTGGTAGGAGTCTGCTACAGACCACCCAACCGTGATGAAGACACCGATGAGACATTCTTTCTGTTCTCATGGGGGACTTCAACTTACCAGATGTCTGTTGGAATTACAACACGGTGGATAGGAAACAATCCAGGAGGTTCTTGGAGGTTATGGAAGGTAACTTCATGATGCAACTAGGGGCAACGCCTGGCTAGACCTGCTGTTTACCAACAGGGAAGTACTGGGGGGTCATGTAGGGGTTGGAGACCATCTTAGTCACAGTGATCACGAGGTGATAGGATTTTTGATTCTTGGAGTGGTAAGGAAGAGAGTCAGCAAAACTGTTAAGCTAGACTTCTGGAGGACTGACTTTGACCTGTTTAGGACACTGGTCAAGAGAGTCCCTTGGGAATCAGTACCAAAGGGCAAAGGAAGGATGGACACTTTTCAAGAAGGAAGTCTTCAAGGCACAGGTGCAGGCCATCCCCATGTGCCGAAAAACAAACCAACAGGGAAGACAACTGGCCTGGCTCAATAGGGAAATTTTATGTGATTCTGGGGAAAAAAAGAGTATTTTCCACCTTTGGATGAAGAGACTGACAACTCATGAGGACTACAAGGAAGCTGTTAGGGTATGTAGGGAGAAAATTAGAAAGGCCAAGGCACAGCTAGAACTAAATCTGGCTACTGCCATAAAAGATAATAAAAAGAGTTTTTATAAATATATTAGCAACAAAAGGAGGGTGAGGGAGAACCTCCATCCTTTATTGAATGCAGGGGGAAACATGGTCACAAAGGATGAGGAAAAGGCTGAGGTGCTTAATGCTTTCTTTGCCTCAGTCTTTAACAACCAGACCAGCTGTCTTCAGGGTACTCAGTCTCCTGAGCCAGAAGACGGAAATAAGGAGCAGATTGAAGTTCCCACAATCCAGGAAGAAACAGTTAGAGACCCGCTGCTCCACTTAGGCATACATAAGTCTATGGGGCCAGATGGATTCCACCCGAGAGTACTGAGGGAGCTGGCAGAGGAGCTTGCCAAGCCACTCTCCATTATTTTTCAGCAGTCCTGGTTAAGTGGGCAGGTCCCAGAGGATTGGAGACTGCCAAATGTGACACCCAATCACAAGAAGGTGAGGAAGGAGGATCTGGGAAACT
>VZRW01009703.1:0-59879 GCA_013398125.1 Aegotheles bennettii
AAGAAGTCCTAAGGCATCTGGGTACAAGTCTCTTATGTTAAAAAATAAATCAAGAAATGACATAGTGAGGTACACGCAGATCAGAGTAACTTGGCAGGGGGATTGGAACTAGATGATCTTTAAAGTCCCTTTCGAACCCAAACCATTCTGTGATTCTAAGAAAGAAATTAGAGCCTTATATGATATCTCTTTAGCAAAAGGGAACTGTTGCTACTTTTGACAAGTTGCAGGGCTCGTGCTCCCCAAACAAGGCAAACTTCAAAGGCTTCAGCAAGACTCTTAGTATGTATTTGTCATTACCAAAGATGCCAATTGAAGTTAGTAAGAGGCAAACCTCCATTTTTTCACTGGTATTGAGGAGTATCGCTGCATACAGAGTAGCCTCCTAAAATCAAGACTTGCCCAGCTGCCATTGTGTGGGTGAGAGCTGCTGATCCACACCATCAGCAGCATGTGGCACTAGTGGAAAGCAGCAGCTGGTGCGTGCTGACGCCTCAAGGAGCATGACCCAGGCACAGAGTATTAGTTACATGCCATGTTACACAGCTTGGAAACCTCTGCAGATGACATGTATGTGTGTCTGTCTGTTTACATCCTACTTAAAGCAGTAGCCCAAATGGAGCTCTGAGCTGAGGTCTGGAGTTTTGGCCTCTGGGTAGGTCAACCCACAAAGAACAAGCAGTTATTTTATATGTGGTGCATCCTTTGTCTCACTAGCGAGGATACCGCATGTTCACCAGTGGCCAAAGATAGTTGTTACTGAGGATCCAGCAAGATGGCTAGGCATCAGCAGTGAGGCTGGCCAAAAGCTAGGCAGCTGAGCCTAAACAACACACCAGTGCCATCAGGCTCAGTTTGAATCCTGCTTTCTGTCTCAGTTTCCTTTGTCGCAGCATTGTAGTTGATGACAGGAATCGCATTGCAGCCTATGACCTTCTAGCAGATACAAAGATACATCTTAAGGCATCATCAATTAATTTTCTTCTGGTAAGTTCCCATTTTCTTTTCCCTTTTCTAATACTTGTTCCCTGAGTGGGTAAAGAGATGTTTTTCTTCATATGTTCACATGCTGTATGGTAATGTGTGAAATTATGTATATTAGATACTTGAAGGTGTTTCTTTATATGTAGTCAGAGAATACTGAAACAAACCTGATCAGTTTCAAAGATAAACAGAAATTTGCCTTTCTTGGCAAGGGTTTTTCCAACTCTTTCAGTTCCCCTCTGCTTTATTCAGTTTATTTCAGTTCTTCTCTTCTACACGTAAACTTCAAATGAAAAATCTTCTGGAAGCTTTTATACTTTATCTTTTCTTTTTTTTTTCCCTTATATGTCACTTTTTTAAATCCTCAAAAACCATGTGGGAGTTTCCTGGGTTTGTCTTACAAAATTCAGGTAATAAAGGCATTCATTAGTCATATAATGCTTAAATACTTAGAATAAGAAGCCTTCACTGCCATCTTTTGGCCACACCAGGAATATACATTTCTGAACACTGAATTTTCTTCTATGTTGCTTCTGTTTTCTATTTTAGAAACACAAGGTGACTTACATAGTTGGTTAAAATATAGAGTTGAAGCCCAGCTATAAACATAGTTTCGTGGAGCTATTAGAATTAACAACTGATACTTGCTTTCTTCATTTCATGAGGCAGTGTTCAGTGTGAACAAATAACATTTAAATTGTCTGTTAGCTCCCTGCAACAATTGCTGTGTTAACAAGATCCATATCTGAAAGATGTTGATATTATTAATCTGTATCTCCACATGTGGAAGCCTCTTGTGCTAAGAATATCTGTATTTTTATTTCTACTTTTTTTTTCTAAATAGTTTTTTTTCTAAATAATTTTCATTCTCTGAATAGCTCTCTGTGAGATAAATTTCCATGTTCTGCTGAGATACAGGAAATATTTCCCTGTGTTAAATGTAAGAACTGCACTTAGCAAAAGTTAGGAGGAAAGGGGAAAAGAAGAGATCCTGGTATATGGACACTGATCCCTGAATCAATGGCAGCAGCTTTGGAGTTGTGTGAGCCTCTGTCATGTAGACCAGAGAGGCAAAGGGGAACCACCCCCAACACTGAAATTCAGAAATTTGGTCTAAGTAAAAGGGAAATTAGGTTCTTGAGGTTAGCTTTCAAGAGAGGCTCTTACAACTTGATAGTCTTTATCTCACATTGATTCATATGAGCTGTCTAAACCCAGACCATGTTTTGGCCACTTTTTAGCTGCTCATAAAATGCAGTTCAAAGCTCAAAGTCTACCCTTGTTCTGCTGCAATGGGCTGGGGCTCTGTGTGTCATCACATGCAGGACAGGCACAACGTTTGCTGCCCAGGAAAAGGGACTTTTAGTACTCTCCCTTCTAGCTTATAAACAGTTTCTAATCCCTGCTTGCTACTTGCTACACAAGCTGAGCTCCCTTAGGACCTGATTCTAAACTGAATCACTTTGCACATCAATCAATTCTCCCTATGCAATTTTTAGTTATGTTAATATACAGTGGTAGCTATCTTACTACTTACCAGGCATTTTTATCTCCTTTTCAAGTACTTCATGCACAAATTTTGTAACCTGCACTTATGTATTTTAGAAGTGTGGGTAATACATTTTATTAGTGCAAACTGTTAGAATCAACGAATCATTAAGGTTGGAATAGATCTTGAAGATGATCCAGTCCAAAAGTTGTCTCTACCCACAAGCCTTCCCTTAAGTCCTTACCACCATGGCTACGGCAGGACTACCACAGCTTCATTTACTCATGTCTCATTTTAGTTTAAAAAAAGTCGTACGCAGTCTTGTTGGCTTTTAAAATGAGTTCTGAATTTAATGGGAGAAATCCTGGTGTCACTGGAACTCACTTCTATGGACTTTGTGCAAGCAAGTGTTTGTGCCTGCACTTCAGAAGTTCTAGAAATTCCCCCAGGGTTCAAAACTCTCTAACACTGCTGATGAGGGCATTTCCCTCCCACCTCTGTACACTTCTTGCCTAGCTTCTGACCCCATGAGTGGTTCTTCTGTCATTCCTATTGCCATACCTATACTTCTATTTTTATTTATTTAAATTCTGACCAGCCAACATACGCCCGAGAAGGACAGAAAAATGCTATTCAACACTGAGGCTTTCAGGTGTAGGCAGGTAAAGGGATACAAAATCTTGTGGGAAGTCCATGACAAAGCATGGCTTTGGGCTCAGGTCTCCCCGTGCTAAAATTAGGCTTCATCCTCCCCGTTAAGGCCTAGCCCCATTATTTACAATACTAATTGTTAATTTTGCCTTGTGCTTATTTTTCAGCACAAGGTCTGTATTATATCAGCTGAAGAATTTTCTCCGGAATATGTGGATCCTAAAGTACAGTGCATAGCTTCTTACAGGAGTACACATGATGGAAGGTAACTTGCTTGGTTTTATCCTTCATATTTTCTGAAGAAGACCTTGAAAAAGGCAGAGCAAATGGGATTTTAATTCTTTTGAACGGACCTTTGCTCAGTGACTCACAGGTAATATGTAGGCCACTTCTGCAGAGTAGTATTTGTTAAAAAGCTGAAGTGTTAATGTAAACAGTCTTTGCACAGGATTTTTTTAATACTAACCTCTTCCTGGCCTGTCTGAACTACTGAGTGCTGATGTGTTAGAAAATGTGGATCTTTCACATGCTGTCCATTCTGATGGAGAAACTGGAGAAACAGTTTCTCGAGCTGGAGAAATGTTGCTACTTTGGTGGCCTGAAGTGCTTACTGCTCCATCTGCAGTTTTATTCTGCACGTTACTGCTTCAGCTGTTCCAAAATGGCTTTAATTTGTCATTGGGTAGGGGATGTGACTGCCCTTTCAGGCGTAAATCCACCAGCTCCACTTGGCAGCATCAAACTACTCAACACGTAAACCCCTTCTTCCCAAACAAGCCATTCCCTTGTCCATCTCATCATGGGGCCCGTATGGTAGCTGTGCCCTCAGCATTCGCCCAGCACAGCAACGCCAGGTGATCCTTCTCCTCCATTATACTTGTGGAGAACTGGAAATCAGAGCACTCGTACAGCTTGGTTGACCCATATTGATGGCTCTTCTCTTTCTGTGAAGATCTGAACCTGAACTTTTAACTACCAAGAGGTCAGATTTGGGTTCTGCAGAGCACAAGCTCTGTCCTGTTGAAGCTCTTCCCCTCTCCATGTGTTTTAGTCTTTGGGCCAGAGATCTGCTACCACTGCAGCTTTCAAAGTAGGGAGCCCCACATTTCAGTTCCTGTTGCACTCCACAGGATGTCCCTCGTGATGCTACTGCTGAGGCTTTTTTTCCTATTGATCTGGCAATGGGCAGGGCCTCAAAGCAAAAATAAATGTCATTCGCAGGACTTCACAGGCAGAAAGAGTTCGTGACTAGGTCTAACGGTTTTCCAGACGGTAGCTTCTAATATAGTGGTTGAATTGAAATAGAAAGCAGAAAAATCTGGATAGTAAATTGGATAAAAGCATGTGACTGTACTTGGCTTCTAAGCATGCATAGCATTGAATCACAGCTTTAATTCTCCTTCTTGGAGTGTTACAACTGAGAGGCAGCTTTTCAAGACTGAAGATACTTGTCCTTGCACCAAAGGTATTTTGCATTCCTGGGTATTTATATACTGAGTAAAATGTGTGAAAGAGGCTGGGTGAAAAACACAATTTAAAATACAGCTGATGTAGAAATGTATACCTTTTATTTTGGTTTTGTGTTGTGATTTTTTTTTAATCTCTTGTTATATTTTTATAGTTTACTATATGTTTCTGTTCTGTTATTAAGACCATTATCTGGCATCATTTTTGCTTTCCTGAAGGCAGTTAGTGTTCACCAAGCTGAAAGATGCAGAGTCTTGGCTCAGTTTGGCAGTATTACAAGCGGATGCTGCATGTGATTTTCCACACAGGCCTGGCAAATATATCTCAATCCTGGCCCTGAAACATACTTGCCATTCCAGTTCTGGGCCTGTCTTGAGCAAAGATTAATGATTGTCTTTTGAGTACTTACAAGAAGTGAACAAATACTAGCAGGAAACCCCCAAAACATTTTTCTCCTGCAGTCTTGGAAAATACTTCTCTCAGTTAAGTTCTTCAGAACTGAATATACCAAGGGAGAAATAGTTAAGCACAGCAGTGAATGAATAAGGATGCTTTCAAGGAGCACTGTTATTTATTTTGGCTCCAATTCTACAAATATTTGAGTGTATACTTAACTTCTAAGTACTTAAGTAGTCCCATTCACTTGAGTGGGAAAACTTGCATGTTTAAAGGATACACCTATGTGAATATATGTAGAACTGAGAATTCAATATTAGTACAGATTCTGTTGAAGATGATTAACTGGATTAACTAAAATGTATTTAAATTTTAACACTCTTGATTCCCTTAGGTTTCATCTCCCTTAGCAAACTCTTTCTATTGAAACTGTTCAGGTTTTGGAAATTTGACTGAATAAAATCAGTTAATGTACCTTTTTCCCTTTGTGAGATAAATCCTTATCTCTTGCTTTTATTTACTTTCTGATCATTTACATAGAATCCAAAGAGTAACAGGAGTCACTCTTGCATTATTAATTGTAATACAGTCTAATATATTGAATTCCGTGAGTCCACTGCTTTTCCTTTCATGATGCTTAAGAAATTCTCCTGTCCCCAAGAGTAATTAGGAAAATTCTGTGTTTAGTGCAACATGCATTCCCTCAGTGTATGAAACTCCACCAGCAGCTTTGGTTTTGGATGCATTCAAGGATGGGAAAATTTTCGAAGTACAGAGAAATATACTTCATGATCCACTGACTGCCCCTTTACCTTCTGACTCAGTTAATGGAATCACCTTGACACCATTACAGGTATCTTATATTTTGAAAACTTTTGTTTCCCAAGTCACAAAATATGTTCTTAGTAAAGTTAAATAGATGAAGCACTTTAAGAGAATCAAAACTGAATTCTGTGATATGATCAAAATGTTGTAGACTGAGTAAACCACAAAGGCAGTATACAGAAAGAGAAACAAAAATGCCAGCTTCTTCCTAAACACAGTAGTCTCACAGACTGCAGAAGAACATTAGATGTGCTTGGCATGCAAACAGATAAGAGCATGCAGTTGTAATGCCATACTGGGACCAGCGTTGTTTAACATCTTCGATAGCATCATGTACGGCGGGATCAGGTGCACCCTCAGCAAGTTTGCTGATGACACCAAACTGTGTTGTGTGGTCGACACACTGGAGGGAAGGGATGCCATCCATAGGGACCTTGACAGGCTTGAGAGGTAGGCCTGTGCAAACTGCATGAAGTTCAACAAGGCCAAGTGCAAGGTCCTGCACATGGGTTGGTGCAATCCCAAAGAAAAATACAGGCTGGGTGGAGAATGGATTGAGAACAGCCCTAAGGAGAAGGACGTCAGGATGTTGATGAGAAGCTCAACATGAGCTGGCAGCATGTGGTTGTAGCTCAAAAAAATGACTGTATCCTGGGCTGCATCAAAAGAAGCGTGACCAGCAGTTCGAGGGAGGTGATTCTCCCCCTGTCCTTTGCTCTTGTGAGACCTCACCAGGAATACTGTGTCCAGTTCTGGAGTCCCCAGCATAAGGACATGGAGCTGTTGGAGTGAGTCCAGAGGAAGGCCATGAAAATTATCAGAGGACTGGAACACCTCTCCTATGAAGACAAGCTGAGAAAGTTGGGCTTGTTCAGCCTGGAGAAGAGAAGGCTCTGGGGAGATCTTATAGCAGCCTTCCAGTACCTCAAGGGGCCTACAGGAAAGCTGAAGAGGGACTTTTTACAAGACCATGTTGTGATAGGATGAGGGGGAATGGGTTTCAGCTGGAAGAGAGTATGTTTAGATTAGATATTAGGAAGAAATTCTTTCCTGTGAGAGTGGTGAGACACTGGCACAGGTTGCCCAGAGAAGTTGTGGCTGCCCCCTCCCTGGCAGTGTTCAAGGACAGCTTGGATGGGGCTTTGAGCAACCTGGTCTGGTGGGAGGTGTCCCTGCCCATGGCAGGGGAGTTGATACTAGATGATCTTTAAGGTCCTTTTCAACCCAAACAATTCTGTGATTCTCTTATTTTTTGAAGGTATTTAACTTGCTGAGAGATGCTAAACCGCTTCTCTTTCACTGCAGGTAGGTGGCACAGAGCACTGCTCACAAACCCAAGAATATTTCACGAAACAAATACACGAGCAGAGCTGTTCTTGTTTCTGCAGAAGCAGATTACCTTGGGTGGCAGAGTGCCCTACTTGGGCAGATACGTATTTGTGGTACATTTTTATCAGCCAGCACACCCGGTGTTCCCCGTGCAAGTGCATGTGGATGCAGGACATGTGTGGTTGGGTAAGCATCTGAATTTGATACAACCCCTTTCCTTTCTCAGCGTTTTGGCACATGGAGCATTTTTTTGCATGATGGTTTGTCCTCTAGGTTCCTTCAATGCTTCATTCTGCCCTCATACCTCTGGTTGTCGGGATCAGGTGATTGCAGAATACCAAATTGAGCTTGACATTTCTGAACCCAAGATCTCTGTTACTGTGATGATACCTGATGGAAAAATGCTGGTTCTGGTATGTTTATTACATAAATACACTTGGAAATGTTATCCTCAGTTTCACCATTCATTTAGAGGTAGATGCAAAGATGAAAGCCAAAAAGAAAGATTTTGTCTTTTAATGTTGTGTTTCAGATTTTTAGGATCTTGTGCACTGCTTCTGTTTTATTTTAATTTTTTAAGGCACTATACACTGTTTTTATAGAACTCTGCTTGTAGCATCACAAATTGGGGAGGGGGGGGAGGAGGAAGATAAGTGTATTTTCCTGGGTTTTTTTCAGTTAAAATGTTATGGGTTTTGAGAAAATCCAGAATGCATAATGAAGCAACATTTAAATATATAAATGCCTTAGCTTATGTCTTTTGCTTTTCTCTGAAATGTGCAATTTAGCTTTCTTGTTGTTTTAAGGAAAAAGTCTTAGTTGTTCCAGCAGACACCTACAGTTACAAAATTCTTGACAGAAAGAGAGTGGACAAGTCATTTGATTTTATCAGCCAATGTGGAGGAAACAGTTTTTATATTGAGTAAGCATTGCTTTCTAAAAAAACTAAACACGTGACAACAACCTGGGAATTAATACTACTTTTACTCTGTATTAAAGACATATCTATAAAATCCCCATCATTGTGCTACATTAAAATGCTTTTCATGGCTTATGCTAGCCCATTAAATTTCCATGAGTCATTTTCCCATGACTTACTATTGTAAATGAAACTTAAAGACAGAGCTTTATGGCTCACAGTACA
Source organism: Aegotheles bennettii (assembly GCA_013398125.1). NCBI lineage: Eukaryota > Metazoa > Chordata > Aves > Caprimulgiformes > Aegothelidae > Aegotheles > Aegotheles bennettii. The sequence goes on from VZRW01009703.1 coordinate 8,286, forward strand.
AAAGAGGAAAATCTATGTCATCTTTCGGTCTTTGGTATTTCCATCTTTGGTATTTTGTATTTTGCTTGGCGTGTCTGAACTTATATGACTAATGTACGCACTTTCTTTGGAAAAAAAATCTCTTACCTGCATGTTCAATGCCAGTCACCACTCATTTAATTAAAGTATATCCTTGCATGTGTACTGATGCCTTCCTTATGTCAAAGAAGTGTTTGAAAGGCAGGACCCTAATTTACCGAACCACTGCAAAGCACGTTCATAGCAATTCCCAAGTGCCAGTATTACATGATTTGTATTTCAATTTAAATAGCCTAGAAGGATCATCGACCTTCTGTAAGGACTCTGTGAGGTCACTAGTGACTTTCTACAACAACGGAGCCCTGCCATGTAATTGCCATAGTGCAGGTGCCACGAGCCCTACCTGCAGCCCCCTGGGAGGACAGTGTATTTGCCGACCTCATGTCATTGGTCGTCAGTGCAGCCGATGCCAAACTGGCTACTATGGATTCCCATTCTGCAAGCGTAAGTACATGCCAGACTTATTCAACACCTGACACCACTTTTTATTAAATTCTCTGATTTTACTGCATAGGTACCACAGCATCATGTTTCTTTACAGGGCTTGATCCTATGAGAGGCTGGTTGAGCTTTCTTATATTTAGCATAGCATAGCTTTAATCTTAACACAGAAGTGACCCTATTCCCTTTAAGTACACCTAGTCCAATAAGAAGTGTGCCTTTGTGTGTGTTGTCTCATCAGGTGTAGTAGTTTTACTGGTTAAAATCCATGTTGCCACTCTTTCAGCCAAATGGATTTTTCTGCAGTGACTGCTACACCATTTCTAAGTTATAAACTGGGTTACAACAGTAATACCTTCAAGATTTTCCATACATACTCAGAGTCAGCATTCATAATTACTCTTTTTCTGGTGTCACTCTTACTAACATCAGCAGATTTATAGATTACACAAGCGGTCTTCAGCTGCTTTCCCATATATTATACTCTGTGTCTATTAATGTTACTTTGTGAAAGTGGTGCCCTTAACACCAAAACTACTTATTGTTTAATGCTTGGCAATTTCTGGAAGTGATGGTAATGCCAGTGGTGAAGTTAAACAACAAATCTGTGGAAAAGAGCCAAAGTCTCAAGCTATTCTTTGAAACTACTGTTATGGTCACATAGTTGGTTTCCATGACCCTGGTTTGTCTCAGTCTCACATTATTGTGATAGCTGAAGTCAAACAAGCCAGCTGAGCTTAAAACTACAGAAAGAGAGAAAATAATCATGTCCTTTATACATACAGGTTGTGTGTGTTTGTTTCATATACAAGTTCAATAGCAGGTGATTATTATAAGTTGACATGTGATTAATTTGTAGGACCTTTTCTTTGACCTAGTGTGCAACTGTGGGCAGCGTCTTTGTGATGATGTGACTGGTAAATGCATTTGCCCTCCGCAAACTGTGAAACCAAAGTGTGAAGTGTGCAAAAAACATTACTTCAGCTATCACCCTCTTGCTGGCTGCGAGAGCTGCAACTGTTCAGAACGAGGAGTTGTCAACGTGGCAAGCCCAGAATGTGAAAAAAATAGTGGGCAATGCAAGTAAGTTTGGGTCATGTGCGTTATAAATGAGGCATGCGTGGCTTGCTTCACCCTTCTTTTCAGGTATTTGGAGGGGATGTGGGAGACTTTGATGTTGGTGAATAGGGATTTAAGCAGTGCTTGGCCGTAGTGAGGACTCAGGCGTTTGAGGGATACCTGTAATGTTTTAGTGCAAACATGGTTTGTGCAGGTAACTGATGGTGGGATTTGGGATTCCCGGGCTTGCATTCTGTTGGCCAGTGACATGCCATGGTAAGTCCCTGAATCTCTCCATCTCACAAAGGACCTCAGATCAGAGCTCCTGACTTCTGGATGCGTACGTCATTTGTAATGGTGTACATTATCTCCCAAATTCTTAAAATTCTGCAGTTGACCTTCCACAGTCTGATATCTGGGTTTCAGTCCAGTGGTGTTTTTAAGTGCTGTAAAGCTTAAATGTTAGCAATGAGTTTTGAGAAACTTTGATGATAGGTACTGTCTGTTTGTAAAGTATTGTTCAGTTGGAGACATAGGTGAAAATTGCCCTGAAAATTATACCTTCTGTGTGACGTATTCTTATTTTTCTGTAACTCAGCATACTGAAATAAAAATAAATTCTTCAGTTTTATTCTCACATTTATATTATCTAAAATATATATACCATACAGCCACAATCAAAGGGAATTATCTTAAATTCAGATGCTGTGAGTATTAGTATGGTTGAACATTTGAATTATTTCCTTGAGGAGATCACGTCCTTAAATAGAAAGAGGAAATACTTGATAGCCAGTAGGTTGTGTAAGGCCAGGGTTCAGTTTGACTGGTTTGGCTATGTTTTTGCAGGGTCCTAACACAGAAGAATATGATCCTTCCTGCTCTGCCATTAATACTGTAAATATGACAGAAAATACTAATTTGCAGAGAATATTCATATTATTTCCTGAATTAAAATTATTTTCCTAAGTTTGTCCTTTTTGTATGAAGAGAGTAATTGTCTTATCCTAAGGGCAAAACAAGAATTTCCATATGTGGAAGTAGGGGTTCAGTGTTAAAATGTAGCATATTCTGTATCTCCTGATGCAGTCTCAATCTCCCTAATCTCTGCTTTTATTGTCCCCATACAATACAAAATAAAATAAAGATAAATATTATGCAAAACTAAACGAAATAGTCAACTAAAACCTAATACTTCAAAGAAGGCCCTTAGGATATTTCTGCTTGAGTAAAATTGAGAATAATTTTTGCAGAAATAGTCAGATTTTTCTGTTTTGATGAAAAGCTGTATTGCCTGTTTATAATGGTGATATTTTTCATGTGCAGCCTAATTGGTAATATCAAAGAAATGACAGCTAATTGGTAAAAAAATCTGAAGCAAAACTTGACATTTAGCAAATACTTTTGGACTGCTAACTGAAGTATATAGTATATAGCTACATTTTGATTAATACCTTCTGTGGATTACATGAAGTTCAAAGTTCCCATTCAGCTCCTGTTACCTGGAGGAGGGGTAATGCATTCAGAGAGTCTCTAAGAAACCTTGCCCATTGTTTGGTGAATTGAGAAATTGCTTTCATGTATTACAGGGAGTGCAGCCTACCTTGTCCACATAATTTAGCTGTTTATTTCCATTAAATTTGTAGTGTTAGTACACATATAAAATTGGTGCTGAGAGCCAAAGGAGACTCCACTGACTTGCTGAGACTTTTAAAAATTATCTTATCACAACTAAAATGTAAAGAAGTAGATGGTGTTTGTCACAGAAATTCTTTATCAATTAATCCTTACTGTCTTGAAACCTCCTTTGGGCTGGTACAGACTGTTTATGAGCATAGACAGCAGTGAGAGTGATCCTCAGAACTACATTTTCACTAGTTTGATCAGTCTGTGCAAGTTTGTTGTAAAGGTAGGATGAAGTAGCTACTTCCACTGAAAGATGTTGTCTTTTATCTCAAGCCTTAGTCATAGTTTGGTGGGGGTTTTTTAATCTTCTGTACTTCACCTAAGTAAATCAAAGGCATTCAGCCTTCACTGTGAACCAAGTGAATTTTATTCTTCGTGAAGTTGTGAACTAACCCAAGCCTTGTGGCAGGTTGAAGTCTCCATTATTATTCATATGCCTGTGATTCTCTACCTTTTTGTTAGCAGGTGAGTGCCTTGGGAAATGCCCAGTCACATTCTCCAACTATAAATCTTCTTCCAGCTCTGCCTACCTGTGTGAAACATCCATGTTTCACACCTTGGTGTATAGAGAGAGTGGTTCTGCACTGCAAGCACTGAATAGCTGCAGAAGTCTAATTCCATTGTGAACATTTGTATCCTTCAAAATCAAATTAATTCCTAATCAGTTTCATAACCATCTCACCATTCAGATCTGGGAACAATACTAACCTGCTGCGGTTTCTCCATGAAAGTCATAAAGTTGTGTCGTAGCCATGAAATAACTTCCGAGATCCACATGCCTTTCGTTTTAATCATCCCTTCCTCGCTCCATTCCTGCCTCCCTATTGACTCCCTCTTCTGTGTTTGTTGATAAAGATGCAGACCAGGAATAAAAGGGCGGCGGTGTGATCAGTGTGCTCCTGGTACTTATGGTTTCCCAAACTGCGTGCCATGTAAATGCAACAGAGGTGGAACAGAACTGGATGTTTGTGATCCCCAGACAGGAATTTGTCTCTGCAAGGTCAGATAAATCAAATTACTTCTGCATTCACAAGCATCCTTTGCACATCAGTGACTATTTCAAATTTAACAAGGTGAATGAAGTGTGTTTATCACTAAGTTTTCAGTAAGAATTAAATGCAGCTGTACAAAACCATCACACCTTGCAGTATGTGCACAGATTATCATGGTAGCAATTAAATGCCATTTTTTAATGAGTTCAACATCTGTCAGTTTTACAGGCAGTCTTAGGCTTTGCACAGTGTTACAGAGCTGCAGAGTAAATGTCCATTGATTTACTGAAGCAGTCTGTACCCTGCACAGATCTGCTTTATGCATCTGCATCTTGGCTTTTGGATGCTAACCAGGTCCCATGCTTTTTTTAGCCATATTATGTCAGTTGACATTTCACCACATCATTATATCCAAGAAATCTTCTTTTGTTCTGATCTGCATAATTAAACGCGATAAATGTGAACTTTCACAAGTGACCTTTCATATTGTAGGTTTGGAAAAGGCAGCAGGAGGGTTTTGGCAAGGAAGTTACCAGCTGTCTCTGACTAATATTTATTACTCAGTGGTTCACTTTATAAAGTGGAAAGACAACTCATAACTAAAATTGTTTCGAAGAAGTCAGTTTTATTTGCATTTGGAATATGGTATATCCAGACAATCACACACTTTCATTCATGTTTCCATACATTTAAATAAACATTCTTTCAGAAGATTAGTTTTATGTTCAGGAGTTTGTGGGGGCCTCAACAAAAATGGAAGGAAAACTCTGAGATTTCTTTGAACTATGCTTTAACAGGAGAATGTTGAAGGTGCAGAATGTGATACTTGCCGACCAGGATCCTTTTATCTGGACCCTTCTAATCCCAAGGGATGCACCTCTTGCTTTTGTTTTGGGGCAACCAGCAACTGTCGCAGTACAAATCGTCGTAGAACCAAGGTGTATCTGAAGTTTTTTTCTTTGCTATCATGAACCTACATTTATTCCATTAAGGAAATGCCAGATTTCTTCCCAAACTGACAATATGTTTTATTAGTTTCTAAGGATGAGTAACATTCCGCAAGCAATAGTGCAGATTTAGTGCAGCCTTGTTAAGACTTAGGTGTAGTCTGAAAGCACCTTTCAGCAGAAATGGCCCTTTTCACCTGTTTGTTTTCAAATCTCTAGTTGGACTGAAGTTGAGCTGGCCATGTATTGCCTTGTCTTGAGACACTAGTTCATCCTGAAAGTTAATGGTCTCCATCAAGATGCTTTGATAAGCATGTGTGTCTTTTTACACATATATATCATAGATGCATTTTGAAACCTAAGAAATGTGTGACAGGTTCTTCAGAGATTGTAAAAATTATCTTTCTTCCTTCCCTATAAAAAAGACATGGCATCGAGTGTGAGAAAAGAAGGAGAAGATACATTTTTACTTATTCTCTCTTTTGAGGTCCTTGGAACATCCATTGCACAAAGACTTTAGGCTGGCTCTGAAGGGGTTGAATTTCATGCTAAGAAAATTATAGAGGCTAAACAATTTCTCACCATGACTTGGTGCTGGTAAAGTTTAATAAAGGATGGTACTGACTTTTATTTCCTCTGTGTGTTTTCATTAGTTTGTGGACATGAGGAACTGGCGCTTGGAGGCAGTGAATGAAAATATTGACATTCCAGTCACTTTCAATCCAGTCAGTAATAGTGTAGTGGCTGATGTTCAAGAATTGCCTGCTTCAGTGCATAGTTTGTACTGGAAAGCACCCCCATCTTACCTGGGAGAGAAGGTAAATGACAACTAACTCATCTGTTTTAATAACATGTATTCATTTTTTGCTTTGCATTTGTTTTTATTAGATACGTTTCTCTCTCTTCTCTCACGAGATTCTTATCTCTTGTCATGCCAGAAATCACAACATTTTACTTCTGAGTACAGTGTTAAAATTATAACCAATAACACAGAATTAATCATCTTGGTGCCAGGGAGGTCTTTATGTGAACGGCATGGTCAGGAGTTATGGTTCAGAAAGCTGGTACCTTCAGCCACTTCTCTGAAACTAAGAATACATAGAGCTTGCCAGTGTGCCTGAGAATCCTTTAGACTCCCAAGAGTATCTCCTGTAGAGATTTCCAAAAGAATAAAAGGTAATTACGTGCTCTGTGGCACGCAAAAAAACCCCCAACCTTTTGCTTTTAATATGTGGCTTAAGAATAGCAACACTGGTTTTCTACCCTTTGTGTTCTTTGAACTGCTTGCTGCTCTTTCTGCTCATGAATGGGAGCAGTCTTTTGCTCATGGTTAATACCAGTCAGCATTTCAGCCTGAGGATCGCATTGACCAGGGGGACTTTGCTCATGGTACCTTGCAGGCCCATAGCCCTAGGTTCTCCCTGTTTGGAACTCTGACAGCGTGGATAGATGCTAGCTAGTTGTAGAACACACAAGCTTTACAGATGCAATCCTGCTGTCACACTGGTGAAAACAAGTGGGATAGACACCAGAGCATGAAAGATAGTACAATTTTTGAAGTTCCTCCTAGTCTTAGTATTTTTCACCCTGATCTCCTGTGCTCAGAGGTACATCACTTTCAGTTGAACAGAAAGTTTAGTTAAGGTTCTTTTTGTTAAGTTATAGAGATTCTTGTTTCAACGTCTACAAATTATTTTTCAAATAAATTTCATGTTAAAGTGTACATTATCTGCTACAGTGTTAAAACAAAAGGGCTTGTGTCATTCCCATAACAAAATATAAAGCAGACAATAACCCTTTTTTAAACACAGTTATTAAGAACTGTGTTTTGTGTTGCATGTATCCAACTAGGCATGCCACTACTTTTTTTACAATGTCAACACTGTAAATAAAATAGTTCTGGTTTTGGACCTGCTTTTATTGTACACTGTGCTTACGTGTATATTTTAGCCCAGGCAATACTGCAGTAGTTAAACTCCCCCTAAAAATGCTATCTTGCTGTTAGTTTTAAAAGCTCGTAAGTTTACCAAATTTTCATGTTATTCTGTTCTGAAAATGTCAGGTTTTGGTCTACTTGAAATGATAGTACCTCTCTTAGAAAATGTGAACAGGATCACTCCAGACATTTTTAAGTATGAGGGTATAGCTACTGTTTTCCATTACCTTAAACCTTAGAATTAGTTCAACTGGAACATTAATATTTAGCAGAGTATAGTTTTTTCTTCCCTCTATCTTTTGTTTACAAAGTTAAAAGGGAATCAAATGTAAAATCTATAGCAGTGCAGAAACTAAGAGTCATGGAGAAATTCAGATCACATCCCCATTTTCTGCTCTTCTGTATTTTAACGTTCATCCTAATAAACCACTCTTAATGTTAGAAAACAAATACTGTTCATATAGAATACTAAGGGTAGTTTATAACACCAGTACTTTCCCATTAAAAAAAAAAAAAATCATTAAAAAAGCAGAAACATAACAGCCTGTCATATGGTGCAGTCCTAAAATGTGTATTAAATGGGAAATTACCTCTAATTTGAATTTTCTTATTTTTTGAAAAAAAAAAGTAAAATATTTATACAGGTTTGTTTTGATTATGTTAGCAAAATATAGCCAATGTTCCAAATGATGCTTTTGAAAATGCAGTTGGCTAAAGATAATAGCATTAATTACAGCCCTGTGATCCAAAAAACAAATTTAGTACTGAGATGTCTGTTTTGTTTGTAATTCATCAAAGTATATGGAAAGGGGTAGTTTGAAGGCTGGTGTTTACCTGCCGAACACCAAAACCTGACAAAGCAGTTCTTCCTCCCATCTGAAAACCAAGCATAAGCGATAAAGGCACACAGCAAGGTGTGCAAAACAAAGTAGTGTATCTGTGACAAAACACCTGGTTTCACCTGGTACCCACAAACTTGCCTTCTAGCCTCTTCTTGGAATAAAAGCTGTCTGGGCTGTGCCTGGAGCTTCCTTTCTTCTGAGAGTGTTTGGAACTGAGTCATTCATACATGGCCCAGGGAAGCTGTTTGTCAGATAATTCAAACATATTTGCTGAAGTCTTTGTTCTGTGCAGCAGCGTATGTATTTGGTTGGGTTTGAGGCTGTCTGTGGTCACCTGTAGCTGAGCCAAAAGAAGTGTGGTTTCAGCTTAACCTACAGCAACAGTCTGTTTACAACAGGGCTGGTATCAGCTGATCATGGAATCACAGAATGATTTGGGTTGGAAGGGACTTTAAAGGTCATCCAATTCCAACCCCCCTGCCATGGGCAGGGACATCTCCCACCAGACCAGGTTGCTCAAAGCCCCATCCAAGCTGTCCTTGAACACTGCCAGGGAGGGGGCAGCCACAACTTCTCTGGGCAACCTGTGCCAGTGTCTCATCACCCTTGCAGGAAAGAATTTCTTCCTAATATCTAATCTAAACATGCTCTCTTCCAGCTGAAACCCATTCCCCCTCATCCTATAACAACATGGTCTTGTAAGAAGTCCTTCTCCAGCTTTCCTGTAGCCCCTTTAGGTACTGGAAGGCTGCTATAAGATCTCCCCAGAGCCTTCTCTTCTCCAGGCTGAACAACCCCAACTCTCTCACCCTGTCTTCATAGGAGAGGTGCTCCAGCCCTCTGATCATCTTCATGGTCCTCCTCTGGACTCGCTCCAACAGCTCCATGTCCTTCTTGCCCCCCATGCTGGGGACTCCAGAGCTGGACACAGTACTCCAGGTGGGGTCTCATGAGAGTGGAGTTAGAGGGGCAGAATCCCCTCCCTTGACCTGCTGTTCATGCTTTTATAGCAGGAGAAGTCCTATCCTCCAGAAGGTAGAGAAAAGATTTCCTAACTAGATTCTTGTTTGTCGTAAGTTTAGAAAATGCTCACCTGTGAAAACCACCTTTAGACATGCTTAGTCTGACTTCTTTTTATCCATGGCTGTTCATGGGGTTCACTACCACTTTCATTGTCAGCCTGGTATCTGCTCTTGATAAGCCAAATCTATTCTGTAGGGTCTGGGGAATAACAATGTTCATGTGAACATACGATTTCTCCGTGACACAGATGCCATTATCCCAGGTATGAAAAAAAAGGCCCCAATGTAGGTAGCCTTCTAGAGAACAGTAACTGTTCAGAAAGTAATGTCAGATACACAAAGTAAACAAAATAGAACGTAGTTTCTTCCAAGCAACACATATTTTCATATTTTGTGTAAAGAACAAAGACTAAATATATCATTTACAATGCTGGAAGATGGGTTAAACTTGAATACAAAGTTATACTAATATCAAACAATAGTGGAGTAAAGTATCTCTGGTCTTGTGCATTTTGTTACAGCTTTCTTCATATGGTGGCTTCCTAAGTTACCAAGTGAAATCTTTTGGCTTACCTAGTGAGGGCATGGTTCTTCTGGGTAAGAGACCTGATATACAACTAACAGTAAGTTTTGAAATATTATTTTTTCTTTCAAGCAGTACCAATACCATGGTTTTCTCTGTTACCTGACAATTATAGCAAATTTAGCTCCTATAGTGTGCTTAGCTTTTATAGCAACTTGCTGTGTTTTCATAAAAATGACTTTACAGCATTTTGATCAAAGCCATCAACACATCTGTCTCTGTTGGCGAAGTAACATATTATTAAGCATAACTGACCTGAAAGCAAATAAAAAGATAAAACAGGATTTTCTCTGTAAAGTGCACCTGTGGAAAAAAAAATAATTAATGTCTTGCACACTTGTCAACAAGTATGGCCTTGACTCTTCAAAATACACCCTGGATTCCATGTGTAATTAATCTCATTTTCTGTGAGAATTTTCTTCAGCATAAAATTAAGCATAATTATAAAGCTTCAAGGGACTGAAGCAAAAATGCATTTTAGGTTAACAGTTTTTTAATCTAACTACTTTAGGGCCAAAATGGAAATATTTTGCTGTTTGTTGAAATTCTTAGGGAGGTAGTTTTGTTTCTTCAGACCATCAGAAATACTATTTCAGTATTCTAGGATTCTTATTGGGAAACGTGCCTCATAAAGTACTACAGTAGTATCCAAAGTTGTTCATGCACCGGGATGCAGAGGAGTGTGTTTGAAAATGCAAAAACATTTTTACTCAAAAGTAATTACTAGTTCCTATGAAAATTGGTGAGCATTAATTTAATTATCTTGGTGTTTATTTGAAAACAAGGTTGTTAATAGGCAAAAGCAGTGAAAACCCTGCTGACACTAGAACACAGTGCTTGCTATAGCACTTCATTGACAAAATGACATACACTTTTCCTAGTATTACTTAATTTTTATCCCCCCAAAGAGCAGGATTAATGTGCTTCACCAAGTTTTACTGCATCTGAACACTTTACAGTAAAAAGTAACAGCAATGTTATATTGTCATTCTCACATAGGGCCAGCAAATGAAAGTTGTTTATATGGATCCCAACAACCCACTGCCTGACCGTCAATATTATGGCCGTGTGCAGCTAGTTGAGGTAAGAAATGAAAATGGAATGGCCTTCCTTTTTCTTCCCAGTGACACAGAAAAAGTAAGCAGGTAATATGTGCAGAAAAACCAAATACTTGATCAAGTTAATGAATAGAAACTTAAATACTGTAGACCTTAAATATAAACATTTTTTCTTTCTTTTTACTGCCACATTGAACCTAGTTTCTGGTTCATGACACCTAATTGTAGAACATCTAAGTTAGGCATCTTGTCCAATCTAGCCCTTAGCACTCCCTCCAGGGCCAGTGAAGTAATACTGAATCAGTCATCAATGGAAGATGATTCATTGCAGCCCCAGACTGTACTTAATAGGGATGGCATGAGCCGTTATCTGTTTTCCTTGTTGTCTAGATACCTAGCTTAGAATGGGTGTCCCAGTGTTCAGGAAGGTGAATTTAGCAGGGATTATTCCTGTCTTAAATCTGTGCTCAGAAGGTCAAACTGGGTTGTTTAGTTCAGTCTCATATACAGGCAGAAAAGATATTTCTTCCAGCCAGATTCCATTTTCAGTAATGCTGTCTATTAGCAGCAAGAAAGTATGTGAAGGCAGCCCCCAAAGACTGGATTTCTAGGACTTCACTTACTCTTAAAAATAAAAGCATTTTCCTCCCCCATTTTATGGTTTGGTGGGTGGTACCTCAAAGAAATTTGGATGACTGAAGAACCTATATGCTTCTTCACTTTTTGATACCTCAAAGCCATATGTACCTTGTAAAGTAAAGGGTACATCCCTTTTTATGCTTGTTACTCCTTTTTCCACCTATCCTGTGTTTACATTTGTTATTTTCTTGACCTCTTTTTCACCTCACACCAATTGACACTACAGGGGTCTGTTCCATGGGGCTTTTCTCCCTTTTTTCTGTCTTCTTTGCAGATGCTCCTTTTAAGAAGCTGCAGGGCTGTGCTCATTTTGTACCCTTAATGTGCAGGGAAACTTCAGGCATGCCAGCAGTAATAATCCTGTATCCAGAGAAGAACTGATGATAATCCTGTCTAGACTAGATGGCTTACACATCAGAGGGCTTTACTTCACGGAGACTCAGCGGTTAACCCTTGGTGAGGTTGGGCTGGAAGAAGCCACCAGCACAGGAAGCGGCAGCATTGCGTACGGTGTAGAGACATGCTCCTGCCCTCCAGAGTACGCTGGTGACTCATGTCAGGTAGGAAGCGTTTGCCTGCACACTGCATCTTCTGTCTTGCCTACAGCTATACATACTGGTTTAGTTAGAGGAACACTCTAGCTATTAAAGTAATTAAACATCTTTCTTGTAAGCATGTGCACTTTCAATGGCTCAAATACTTTCACTGTCTAAGAAGCACTGTAGGGTTATTCAACTCATGATTGCTTTTGCGGAACTGTGAATGTCATTTTACATGTGTAAGGCACTATAATGAGGGATTCTTCTGTCATGCTCTATGAGAGGCTGAATAATCTTGGTCGATACTTACTTTAATGGAAGGAAGGTCACTGTCGACTTGATCACAGTCTGTGAGACTCTACATGTGGACAAGTTTCCTTATTTTATCAGGGAACTGCATGGCAAAATCCATGGGAAGTAACCTGAACCTAGATAATTCTGGATTCTTTCCTTTTTTCATAGAGTGACCAACACTTTTCCTATTTTTATAGGAAAATATTGGAAAGTTGAAGTCAAAATATTTGAAAAAAATATTTTGAGATATTCTTATGAAAAATAATGTAAAATTGCAAAGTAATACTGTTACCAAAGAATCTGAAATCCTAGCCATGGTTGTATATCCTGTGCTTGATGCTGTTCCTGTAGCTGTAATTCTTTTGGTTGTTGCTTTGCTTAGCTTACAGCTTGACTGTTCCTATTTTAGCGCCTATGGCAGCAGAATAAAGTACCGGAGAGATAAGTGGTGTACAAAGTGCACAAAATACAAGGAATTATTTTCTCAGAAAATGGTTGACGGTTATCTTAAGGCAGCAATTGCTGTATTAACCTTGCAAACATTGTTGAAACAAGAATGAAAAAAATAATACATAGACCAGAACAGCTGCAGAGAGACTGAACAAAACAACATTTACGGTTGGCTTATGTCTCATATGTGCATCCACTGCTCAGGGCAGCTCCTCGTCATCTGTTGAAAACCATTTTGGAAATATTTCTAGAAACTTATTTTTTCCCACATTTGATGCTCTGTGCCACATGCAAGCTGATGCACATTGACTGATATTCCTACTGCCATCCCATTGCTTTCAACATACTGCCTTTATAAACTAAGGTGTTGGGGGTTTTTTGTACAAACTAGTGGAAATACATAGCCAAAGGAAGTGATCAAGACACTCACCTGGGTAGTTTGTAAGCCCTGTATGTTTATGCAGCATTACTCAGGCAGTGATTTACTGCTCTAATCACCTAGCTCTGTCTGGCTGCCTTAGGTGGGGAGGAGGTGATGCCTGCCACACCCTGACTTAGGTATATATGGAGCTACAGGAACTGCGGGGTTACTTGTTAACCTCAGGAACGGTAATGTGTACTGCACAACTTGACTCACGTATAAAGTTTAAAGGTGGGGCCCATCACAGCACATTAATCTGAGTCAGAAGCTGGAGAAGAAGGGAGAGCATAAGAACGGGCGAGCACCAAAAGGATAGCAGCCTGTGTTCGCAGTGGAACTAAAGTAAAATGATGGCCCAAGCACGGAGGCTGAAGAATGTAGGATGGCTGGTTGTCATGTTAGTAGCCCTGGGGCATTGTTTAACACAAGATATACAGCAGAGGCTATCCTATCCTCACCTTCAGAAGGGGAGTCAGCAGCAACAAGTTCAAAGGGATTTTTACCTGAGACAGGTAATTTGTTCATTTTCCCTTCCTCACTTTCTTCCTTCTTCCGCTTTCTTTTTAAGTGAACTAATTTGATAACTTCTACATTACCTAATATAAAAGTAATAAGAAAGCTAATCTTCTGTCTCAAAGTACTTCACTAACAAAAGTGTGTGCAAGAAGTTGCTTTTAAATTGTTGTTTACTTGAAAATAATCAACCTGAAATCCTAGGCACTTTCAAGTGCTTAGAGTCATATCTTCATGTGGAATCAGTTTCTCAGTATCACAAATGCTGCTTCTAAAACAAAGTGCCCACCTACTCCAAATGTGTTGTTTTAAAGACAGCATAAATAGAAAAACAAAAAGCTGCACAGATTTTTTCCAAATGCATTTGGATGTAAGTGATTTATTTTGCTCTCTAAAAAGAGACTTTCAGTAAATAAAATTTGTATGCATTAGAGCCTGTATTTTACTTAATCATGCTGTTTAATGTATTTCAGGCCCTGTTTTTTTCAGAAGCTGTGCAGATTGGCTCCCGGTTGTTCAGGGAACATATTCACCCTTTTGAAAACGTATCTGAAAAATTTCAAGTACCTATTTTAAATTCAGTGCTTGCTCACATTGAAGTCAGTATTAAAAAACTGTTGATTATATTAGTATTCTGCATAGGGTTTATTTTTTTTTAATCCTACACATAAAGAAGGCAAAGGTGCCACTAGCAACTGTTGTTTGAAGATCAATAACTCAGTATTCCCTTTGGGATCTGCTTTAGGAGAAGTGATTATTTTTCTCTGGTAGTTACATGGTTGATAAATTCACTGATTAGTCCTGTCCCTGCATAAATACTTACACCTCAAACCACTGGAACGTGATTTGACACACTGTCCCACAAACCCTTTGCTCTTCAGATTTGTCCCATCAGTCTCGGTGGTACAATTGCTATGAGAAAAGATTTATGGCTTTGAAGTTCAACTGTTGCTTGTTTTCTGAATGTCATTGGGGCCAGCCCCTAACCATGAGCTAAGGGCGAGGTATAGGTACAGTGCAGAAATACATTGCTGGAGGCAGGAACCTGGGAGGTGTTGGCTTTGTGGGGAACACAGCTTTCTCCCCACTTCCATGCAGCCTCTGATCTTTCTTGCACCACACCAGCTTAGTCACTAGTGAAAGGGAACTGGGGAATAGAAGAAGGGATAGACATGTCCAGTCATTTTTGGTGTGGTTGGTGTGCTCGGAGGGTGCTGAGCAGAGAACATGGACATGAATACTTGGATTGGTCTGTATACGGGAAAGCTTCATGCCCAGGAAGAATTCCTTGTGTTTTCCCTTCCCATGCCAAGCAAGAACTTGGTTTAAACATACTAATTACTAGCTTCCTGGTGTAGGCTAACAAACTTCACGTCTCTTGCTTCATTCATAATCTTCCTCTGGTTCAGCTCTCTATTTAAACCTGACTTTGATCTGACAGGCTGTGCTTCTGCTCATGTGCCCTCAATAGCTGAACATTCTTCTCATGCTTCCTAGGTCTCTGGGACAAGCCTGTACTTAGACTGCCACGTGTTTTGTAAGATTAGCTTGCTCTGTCTTAAGCGTGGCTTCGTGTAGCTCCAGGTAGACTTATTGTGGAAGTAATGATGAATTCAGGTAAAAGATACCTCATTAGAAGTATTCCCAAGGAACACACCATAGTTAAATTAATATCAAGATTTCATATAACCACTGGCTAATATGTGAGGTTTTCATTTATTCTTCTTTGAGAAGACTGTAGTATGAATCTATATTCAAATCTTTTTCTGTGGTTTAAAAGTCATATTCTATACCTTTGTACATAGCCACAGGAAATGTGTTTTGCTCAGACATTAGAGTCAAAATGATGAAATCCTCACTACCACAAAGTGTAGAGCAGAGGGTTCAGGTGCTTAGGCTGAAACTGCTTTGGCTCCATTCTTCAGTGCCATTCGCTGCATTAAAACACTTATTATTTAAACAATAATATGGGCTTAGAAGAGCTTGCCAGGAAATGCACACCTCTACTACTACATGGCAAACAATTTTAAAATATCTTTCCAATAACCTGTAAAACATTCTTTCCACCAACACTCACTATTTTTTTTTCTCTTTGCTTACTATCTAGGAATGTGGCCTTGGATTTTACCGTGAGAATAAAGGATTATTTACTGGACGCTGTGTCCCCTGCAACTGCAATGGAAATTCAAATAAGTGTCAAGATGGTACTGGAAAATGTATTGTAAGTAAATACTAACATTCAATAAATTAATTGGAAAAAAATGAGAAAAAAACAGTACCCTTACTGCAGTATGGACTATACAGTATTGTTAAATTCCAAGCAACTAAAAATAATCCTTGTTTGCCTCATTCTCTAAATCTTGTACTGTTAAGGAGCATAAAGTTTCATACACTTGTATGTATGTTTAATGTGACTGTGGGTTACAAGAATAATTTCTGTCCTTGTTTTTGTTTTCTTCTTTCCCCTATAATTTTTGTTAGATCAAATTAGCACATAGGTAAGTATTTGCAGTTATTTATAATAAATATGGAGTCTTATTCTGGCCTATGTAGCCCTTAGTTTTGTACATACATATGAGGGCTTACCAGTGCTGACAAATATGCTATGCAATTCATGCATAGCATAGTCTTTGCAGAATCACTTGTTTAATCAGTGTCAGTAAATCTCCACTAATCTTAATTTACAACTAGATGGATTAAAAAATACTGCAGTAAATAAGGTATGAGATAAAGGAGATAGAAATTAAATTCATTAGAAAATTTCAGCTATTACAGAAGATGTCGTGGGGCCGATTCTGCTCCCTGGCACGCCGTGCTGAACCCAAAGCAGCCTCACGGGAGTGGATCAGCCCTCATAGCAATGGAATTGTGACATTTGGCCGACTTTGCTTCTCCAGCTTATATGCGTGATGCTTCTCTGAACAGTTTGTTCTGAAAAATTCCCACTTAAAAAGTTTTCACTAATTTTTCACTTACTGTGTCAACAAGAACCTTGCCAACATCCTTCATGGTCTGTCTTCTCTGCTATTTCTTTCTTGTTCGTGCTGCATCCGTTCTGCCTGCGGTGCATTCCTGCACGTTATGTCATTCCCCCCAAATTCATCTCAAACAACCAACCCTCCTGCTTTAATGGAAACTATAAACCAATTCAGCACATTCTGGGGGATGACTTACAGGCTGCTGCTCCAGAGAGGCAGGGCAGGCCGTGACAGGAAAGTGCTGCAGCAGAGCTATAGAGATGAGCAAGTTTTACTTCAGATTAAAATTATAAAGGAAAAAAAAAATGCAAATTTCACTTTTACCTCATGAAGTACATGGTTTATGTTTCTCTTTGTCCCCTCCTTCTCACAGCTGGATTAACTTTCAAATAGATAGAGCTAAACACTTGGCCCTGGGACAAAATTTAGGGCAAACAAAGTCATCTAGGATAACGTGGTGAAAAATTAAAGCCTGGAGGGTCTGTATTTCCATCATGAGCCTCCACCTAGTAAGGAGCAAGTTTGTCTCTCTGTAGAGGAACCATGAGACAAAGACTTGTAGCTCTGCAGAGAAGACAAGGTTTCCCAGTGTGGAGTCCTCGAGCATCATATCCGAAGTGCAAAGATTGCTCACTTGGCCTCCTTCTTGCTGCTCCTCTCCTGGAGCACTGGACCCCGGTGCCTTCACATGGCAGTGACAGCCTCTAGAGAAGGCTTTGCCAGGCTAAGCCCAGGCTGGGCAGCAGTACAATCGTCCCCAGCTCAGGTGATGACTATCCTACTGCGTGCTGGTGAAAGGAGAGGGGTGGAGGTGCTGCGCTACTGAAAGCGGAGGAGAGTGGAGTACAGGAGATGGAGAAGATGGAAGAACTAGTTCTCATGTGTAGGGAAAAGCCAGCCCTCTGCCACTAATTGGGCTTTGTGTCCCCGTGGTCCCTGCCCTTCCCCCTGGAAAGCATATTCCCTCAGCAGCAGCATGGTGGTGAGACTTGCTCACTCTGTGACATGTTGTTTCATGTCATGTAACCCCATGTGCCCCAGGTATTTCTGTTGGGGCCATGACACATTCTTCTATGACTTCCTTATGCATATGGAGTCAGCTGAGAGTTTTCCTTTCAGAGTTTTCAATTCTGGATGGTTTGGAGTTGCTGTGACTCCAGGTGTGTCTCTGGCCTTGTGAAACTTGAAGGAAGACCCATGAGGAAGTTGTTGCTCTGGCTTCATTCCACTGTGTCTTGGGAGCCCTGGGTTATATTCTCCAGTCCTTCTGCACTATGTAGCTAGAGGAACAGCATGGCACATTCAGAGTGGCCTATATATGAAATATCTTAAACTTTCTTCAGCAATTATGGAATTGTTTCATTTTCTATAGACAGAATGAGCAAAACAAAAACCAGGAGATAAACTTGGGGGAGGAGGGGGGGAAGGTTGCTCCAACATGAAACCAACACAAATATTTTTAAATACCTCGCTTTTACTCTTTTTGCAGTTTAATTTATTCTTCAGGATTATAGAAAAATACAGTAATTATTCAGAAACAGTCTGAATTTTCCATGAGCTTTTGCAGGAATATATGCACCAGCTTTTATAGAGACTGCATTTTAAAATGGTTCTTTTTACAAACATGGTGTCTTCATATTACTTTAGCTTCCCCTAGTTAAATGGCCCATATGTGAACTGGAGTTCTTCCTTTTCTTTTCAAGAGTCTTTTTCAAGTGAGTCACTATTTTAGTTCTTTAACAAAAGCAAAAACACAAATTAGGGGTTACTACCTGCAGAAACTGAAGGAAGGGCCATTGATGTGGTTGATGGTATCCGGGTGTGAAGAAGTGTTGAGGAGTATAGGAGGAGATGGGAGAGACAGAACTATTTGTCATTTGTAGGGGAAAAAGCCCCTTCTTGCTGCAAGTCATGGTAATAGGGCCATCAGCCATAGCCCTAGGCCCTTGAGGTCCCTGAAATGGAAGTTCAGCTTGCTCAGTGACTGCTTCCAGCCAATTTCCCACATTCTTTTTCAATCTTTCACTCTACTAGTACACACCCTTAGCTCTATGGGACACTGGATCAGTCTGCTGCACATTGAAGAGAACAGTTGTAGAACTTGAGAGCTTTAATGCCTCTTGAGTGTTGGTCACATTGAATTTTCATGGCTACTCCAAAATGTATTTGAACAACTTCTGTTTTAAATTAGCATTGCTTTAGGTAATGCAAGATCAACTTACTCATTCTCTCCCTGTAATATATAAAAGTGTGTGGCAATTGTTTTCCCAGTCTTTGCTTTTCAGTATTTATTCCATTTTCCCACAATTAAATACAAATTACATATACACTGGAGAAGGTACATGAAATTAAATTCTGATCTGAATCTACTAAGAGAAATGGTTTTTTATATTAATTTCATGGGATTTTTAAAAGTACTTGATCTTAATTAATTGCATGCTTTTAAATTTTGTCTGCCTTCTAATTACTGTTAAGATGGAAAATTTAAAGTTCCATTTAAGCATAGTGATTTTTAATTGAAATATCAAGACAGAGAGAGTGCATTAGTGTAATGTTCCTTAACAAACTGTGCATCTGACTGAATTTCTTGAAAAATATTTTTAATGCTGCTTATTTATTTGTTGCTCTTCCACAATAGTGAGCAAAGCATGCTTTCTACAATTACAGAATGACTGGAATCAATGTATCCTGGCTGCGAAGGCAATTTGGCAATGAATGCTTGACTATGTGGAAGGGGAAAGAACATATCCTATGAGTAGATTGGCTATATTTTTTAAAAAAATAATAAAGCCATATTGAGTGGTAAAGCACTGTTAACTGTCTTGCTTGTTTCCTTTTTAAGAACTGTCAGTATAATACTGCTGGGGAGAAATGTGAGCACTGTAAAGATGGTTATTTTGGAGATGCCACTCAAGGTTCCTGTCGGGTGTGTCCTTGCCCTTATACAAACAGGTACAGTAAAAGGTCATGAGTAGTCAAGCAGAGGGTAAAAGGGAAGAAAAAAAGGAAAAAAAAAAAAAATAAAAAGGAGAAAACAACCCAAAACTCTGTGACCACAGGAAAATAATGATCTTTTCCTGTGGGGCCTCAGACCTGTTTGAGGCATGTTAGACCAGCAGTAACTTGGTGATCTGTCTCACAGCATTGCCTTTTTCAGTAAGCTGAGTATTCCAGTTCAGTTCCTGAACCAGAAGGACATGCTGCTTATCACCTGGGGGAGCCCCAGGCAGTTGTAATGGGCTTAGGTACAAACCCACCAGTAACTCCTTCCGAGTGAGAAATACAGGATGGAAGTCTTTTCCCTTATTGGGCATATCCAGAATCTTTCTTGTTTACTGAAATGCAACATGTAAGTTCTCTTTAAGTAAGTCTCATGTTTGACACCATTACTCTGGCTAGGAGACAATGATGAAACAAGCCTTTTGTATGAATTCAGAAAATGTAGTAAGATGCAAAATAATTTAAAAAAATTTAAGCTCATAAGTACATATCTAGATTTCCAAAAGGTTATGGTGGCTCTTCAGGTGGAAGCTCCGTTTAAAGTGCAGACATATTGAGCTCGAAAAAATTAAATTTTCTTAGACCTAATAATGTTGCCAGGCTTTAAAATTGGACAGTGAATTGCATTTTAAATGCATATTATGTTTAGCCACATTGTTTGTCATCATTGGTCAGTTCTCAAATGTGAAATGTGTTAAATAAAAAAAAAATCTTTTTTAAAACTAAGCTATAAATTGCTAAAGGCACCACGTAGTATTTGCCAGGTGCATTAGCAAACACCAGGTAGCCTTAAGTAAGAGACTTACACTAGCAGGCAATAGACATGTTTTTCATTTATCAGAGAACTCTCTGATAGATCTGTTTTTGACAGTTCTGGCCTTTTCTGCAGGTGCTTGCCTGAGGCTGACTAAACCTATTTTTAGTCATCTTTTGCTTTAAGAGTGCTGAAATATCTAAGGAGACAATAAACCTGTGCAGTTTCATAGCTGCACATCGGGGTGGTAAATACCATTCCAGACACAGGAAATGTACCCCACCTGGCGTTATTCAGTTGGCAGTTTTCCACCTAGTCAAGTTATATGTAATTCTTAGGCTTTAATACACAGGCTTGTTCTATCCAACTGTTCATAGATTAAAAAATAGAAACAGCAAACATGGCCACTCCCTGCTTCACCTCCTGCCTTCTCCTTCCCAAACTTTGGCCAAAAAATGTTTTTTCTCCTCAGAGAAATTTGAATCTAGACAAGCCTCCTAGAAAAATCAGACAAGAATGTTCATTGTGTCAATCAGATATACTCCTCAAAATGGTGCACAACTCTATTCTGCTTCAGTTAAAAAAAAAAGCTAAAAACAACAAACCCAAAGAATATTAGCTACATAAAAATATTCTCTAATGTTTCCACCCATAAAAACAAACAAACAAAATAAAGCTATCCAAACCAGAGGAAATGTTGTCTAGCACAGGCTATTGATTCTTGCCTAGTAAGACAAAATAGCTCCCCAGACTTGTTTTATCTTACAACATCACTATTAAGGTTTATTTTAGGCATTCCTTTGGGTAGTGAACTATTATACTCAGTCTAGAAGGTCAGGAAATGATTATTTTTTAGTCTAAGGAAAAAATTTGGAAACTTCAAAGAATTAGTCACAGCAGTTTATTTAGAGGCAATTAAATTAGCTGAGAAGTAATTTGGTGGTATATAAACTTCTAAATCTGGACATCATTTAATTGAGCTCAGCCTCTAGAGTGTAAAACCTGTTTGATTATGTGCTCACAATAATATTTTTGCTTCTCAAAGATTCGCAACTGGCTGTGTGGCAAATGGTGAAGAAATTCAGTGTCTCTGCAAAGAAGGCTATACCGGAGTTCGTTGTGAACGGTAAGTGACTTGTTTCTCAAGACCAAGGTTTTTGAGAGGCACTGTAAAAGGAGGTATTTCTGTATTGGGTAATATATGGATATATGCATAGTGCACACACTTAAGGAGTATCTATTTATAGTGCTGCTATAGTGTAATTCTAGATGTAAACCCAATGCTCCCTGAAGAAATGTAAAAAATTCTCCACAGACTATTTAGTGACTACAAAGTTTTTACCAAGTGTCAGTGTCTTTGCCTAAGTGCCCTATGCCTTGCCTTATCCTGCACTCTTTTTGATATTAATGACTCCCACTTACTTTGTCTCTTTTCCAGTTGAAAACATTTTCCCATTTCCTCCCAACGTACCTGATGGTGCTTCAGGGTTCGTAGTTATCCATCAGTAACCATGTAACATTTAACACCATCCCCTTCATCCCAAATTATTCTGATGTGCTCCACAGGTGGGGCATACAAGCACAATGCTGAAGCCAACTTTTTGCTGGAACATTGCAGCCATTTGGCCGTTGGCATGGCAGTTTCAGGCAGTCAGAGGAAGCAGTTTCACGGAGTTTCAAATGTAGGGGAAATATAAGCATAATGCAGTGGTGGTGTCTGGTTTGAAAGCTTGAATCCAATAAGTCATGATGTCTCACCTGAAGGCAGTACCTCCAGTTAGCACGTTGTCTTGTGTTTCAAGACTGTTACCTTTGACATTATAGGCGGATTTTCTCTTCCAGACCTAGCTTTACCTCAGCTACTCATCATGGCTATTTGATCATGTGTTACCACCCCTATAGACCTTACAACAGAGTGAATTCTAGGAATATTAGCTAACCAGTCTGGACAATATGTTTTACCTACAAAATATTAAGGGATCACTCACACCAACTGCTTTGCTGGCAGATGGGAAGAGGAGGTATCACCCAGCAGAAGGATGATAATGTCATTCAGTGCCATTGCTGTTTGAAATCTCAACATGTGCTTGCAGCATGATCCTCCTTAGTATGTGTTTTCTGGTGGGATCACAGACCAGAATGTTGTGGTTTGCTGCGTTAAGCCTTGTCAAATTCTCTAGGTATGTCCCTGTACCTATGTACCTGTGTGCATTGTATCTTTTCAGGTTAATTGAATTATTCCTATGCAAGCATGGTGGGAGTTTTTATTTTTAGAAAAAAATTCTGCAGTACCTAGAAAGATATTTTTAGCATAGTGCAGAGGATACTGTAAACCAAAAATATACCCTTTTGGTCTAAGTCAATGCATTAAATCAGAATTTCTTGAAAGTTTCTTCAGGAGAATAAGTGGGGTTTTTTTGGCAAGAGAAAGTATATTTCACAAAAGTAGCTTCAAATATTTAATAAAAATTATTTGTATCTCTTTATCTAGCTGTGCTCCAGGATTTTTTGGAAATCCACAAAAATATGGAGGCTACTGTCAGAAGTGTAATTGTAACAATAATGGACAGCTGGCTAGCTGTGACCACCTGACCGGAGGTATGTGAGGGCATATGAACATGGAAGGATGTGTTGTTTTTTCTCTGGGAAGCAGAGAAGGAAGGTACCTATATAAGTTAAACTGAAGGAAAGTTCTAGACTTATAAGAAATGTAGATAATTTTAAAGAAAATGTAAGATTTCTAAAACACAACACCGTGGTAATAGAAGGGCTGTCCTGAGTCATTGAGTTCAGCCTTGTAAACTGTTTTATCATGTATTTCCCTTCATAAATATTACCAGTATTATTTTGTTTTTCTTTTTCATGGATATGTTTTTAAATGCTTTATGGTTCCTCTGCTGATATGGTTAAGTCATATCTTTTGCCAGTCTGTGTTATGGGCTTATGAAACTGAGCCGTCTCAATATGCCTTTTTAAAATGTATTTGGGACAGATTTGTCACATCATCAGAGTCTGCATCAGGCACTGCCTTCTTAGGTATCCAAGTTAACTGTGTTTACAGTGGCAGTAATGACCAGCCTTAGGAGGCTGTTTTGTAAATCCTGCTATACGCTATTCTGCCATCTAAGACACCCGTGATTTTCCCAGAGTCAGCCACAGGTGTACTCCACTACTAGTAGCCTCTCATAAGAATATTGTGCCACTGGCATGTTTGCTTTATCTATTATAATTCTGAAGTAAAGGGCCTGATCCTACATTCTTCAGACTGTCTTTACCCCGATTCACCTCAGTCCCTTCGGATACTCATTTCTGTTTGGAAACACATAGGCCACTGCTCCTGAAAAGGGCCTTGATTTTCTGATATTTTCATTCCCCAACAAAATTAAGCTTTTCTTTCCCCATAGACAGCTTTTCTTCCTCAGACATTAGTGAAGTGTTCAACTAGTAAGTCCTAATATTTCCATGCTTTTCAATTCTCTGCACTGCTGTTCATACTGCATTCAGGTAACTGCAAGGATCATCTTATCTTTGCTTGGTCACAGAAATTAGAAAACCAGCAAGTGATGTGAACTGCTATCGGCAGCTGGTGCAATTTTTCGACAGCTAGTTCTCATTTCATGTTTCACCATTGAAGTAATACATCTTTATTATATTTATACCTTGTGTGGAACAGATCCAAGCAGTATTTGATGTTTTATCTTTCTTTCCTTTTTGAAGCAAGAGTTTGCTAAGACAAACTAATCTGTAGGGCAAAATTCAACAAGACTGTTTTAAGTTTGTCTCCAACTATATATTCTGATCAGCTGTCTCTTTCTCTGTGTTGGGAATAAAACCCTCTGTGATCATCAGCACAGCATGTTCTAGCAAGCTTCTTGTGCATGATGTTCGGCACTTGGCCAGGCTTTCATTTCACCATTTCTAGGCTGCTGTTGTTTGTGCACAAGCTGTAATAATAGTTTTATTTAATTGGTACTTCACAGCAACAGCTGAAATGTATCTGGTGTTAGCTGAATTACACAACAGCAGAACTGCATGAGTATTTGAATTTCAGAATAATTTCCTTCGTTCTCTTACAAATATATTCTTTGGCACTTGTCTCCTTTTGGCAGCAGTGCCCTCTACCAATCCCATTTTCCTTCCTGATGACTTAATGTGCAAGTGCCAAAGGAAATGGCACAGCTAGGCAGTTTGTTCCAGGATGTTTCATGCTGCTGTTAAAGTTCAGGTCCAATTTTATCACTGTAACCTCTCACAGTTGCAAGCTGTTGTTGACTCTTGACAGCAGCAGCCTATACTCTGAGTGCAGCCTTTTCCTTCAGAATAAAAGACATGCACAGCCCTTCTAATTTTCAAGAGGAGATGAGAGTTTGGCAGTCAGACCAAGCCTATAAAAGGGACTTGGGCATTAAGATGGAGAAATCCCTGTCCCATATGATGGCATTTTTAGGAGCCAGTTCCTCTCCTGCCTCCTAGAAGTTAGGAAACCAGGATGTTACAATCCCACGTGCACCTGGAGAGTGTTAAGCTTCTTGTAATGAGGTTTGTATACCAACCAAAGAAAACAAAACAGCACACTAAACAGGCAGTCACTTGTGCTAGCTTGTTAGAAAGTCTGAGGGTTTATTGTATACCACCTGTATCTGTGGCCCACCCTCTGTGCCTTGGGTTAGATACAGTGCCTCCTTCCATGCATACATTCTGGATTTTTCTCAAGCTTGATTAATCTCTTAATCTTACAAGCTGGGACAGGTATGAAGGAAGGCCATAAACATTTCTCAGTTCCTTGTGGATAAGACATCCTTTGGGGAACCAGAATCTGTGGTTTGAATATGGATGCTAAAGTAGATAAAGGGGTTTGAACCTATGTCCTGAGTAAAATGCTTTAACAATATAGTCTTGGCTACAATCCCAGTGGTGTTATTCTAGGCAAATTCTGTGAATACATCAAGCACACTTGATGTGAGAGAGCTTCCTGCTGTTACTCAAGAAGCACATATTGGGGGGATTACAGTCAGTATCCTTTGAGGGATGAAAAACTTGTTGATCTCAGCAAGGCATTAGTGGAAGCTGAATGTTTTGGCACGCTCAAGCCTTCTGGGCATTTCAACTTGTTCACAATGGTTATGAATTTAGGAAAGGACAGCACCATGTTTTAATGGTTGCCAACCATGAAAAGTGAGGGTAAAAATGCAATAGTAGTTTTTCCATTGGAAAATTTTGGTTACTGATGACGGTCTTGTGATTTCAGAATGTTTCAATAATGAACCAAAGGATGTGGATCCAAATGAAGATTGTGACCGTAAGTAATAAAATATAACTGCATTTAGATTGCTGTCTGCTGGCTTCAGACATATACTGATGACTCTTTTAAGGGTGGCAGAGTTTAAGGACTGGAATTGTCCTGCAGTGAGTCTTTTAAAAGCAGCATTCAATCAAACACTTGGAAAAATTATAAAAGAGGGGGTCAGCTGCCAGATGTAGGCAGGGCCTTCTCCTCATTTCTGGGTTTGGTCACTCTCCCTGGTACTGTGGGCTTTGTTGTTGCCTTTGTTCTTCAGGCAGCACCAGCTGACAAGCATCAAAGCTTTTCCATTGCATCTCATTTATTAATATACTCAGTGAAATGTTCTCTGCACCAAATATCAATAATTTGTATTGTTTTCCTTTGCTCATGCTCTCTTCAGCTTGCGATAGCTGTGTAATTACACTGCTGAAGGATTTGAGCACAACAGGTGACGAGCTTCAGCTGATTAAGTCTCAGCTGCAAAACGTCCATGCAAGCACTCACAAACTGGAGCAGATGAGGCATCTGGAAACACGTATCAAGGACTTAAAGGTAGGCACACATAAACGGAAGAGTGGATTTCAGATTAAGCAGATAAGACCTGGACCTAGGAACTTCTGCCATCTCTTTTTCAGCTTGCAAGGAAACATCGACTTTTGATTTCAAATACCAGATGCTGAATGCACTGGGTTTCTTCACCTGTCAGCTATTGTTTCCATGCCATGCTCTGAAAGAGAATCAATATCTCTGCTTTTTCTGAGGCCAGCTGACTTTTGAAGCTCTGTCTCTGAGGTTTCCTTATAGCTCTGTCCATTTCCAGCACTTCACATGTTTCTGCATTACTGAAAAATCCCAACATTCCCATTGCAAATACCAAATTAATTCTAAAAAAAATATTCTTTGGTTGGAATAGCAGTTGCTATGCTCACAGATAAAAAAGCCCAGGTTTTGGGTAGCAATTGGTCAGTCTTCATGTCAGTAATGCTGCTTTTATTTACTTTGGGTAAAGATCTAACCCACTGAATTTCTGCTTTTTGTCTCCTGTGTATGGGTGATTTATTTGATTTATTTCTTCTTTCTTTTCAGGTCTTATTGAACAATTACCGTTCTGTTGTTCGTAATCAAGGTTCAAAGATAGATGAGTTGGAGACAGAATTCATTAACCTAAATAATGATGTAAATGCTCTTCAGGAAAAGGTGACTTACCAAATTAATTTAAAAATACACATCTCTTGACTCCATGTTAGCAAGCTGTATCCAGGTATTTTTAATCTAATAATTTTTTTCCCTTGCCAGGCTGAAATGAACTACAAAGCAGCAGAGATACTATTTAATAATTTTGGCCAAACTCACCAGAAAGGAAAGGATTTGCTTTCACAAATACAAATAGTTGTCAACAATATACAAGGTAAAAATAATTTCTAACCCTGTAACATGTTTTGTATGAGGGAATCTTTTCCATTTATTTACAATATTCTTAATTAAGAATGAGAGGTTTTCTTGGAAAACAACTTCATAAATCAGAATTTAGACATAGCTGTGGAGTTCACTCTTCCTGTTAGAAATCTAATATACAATGTCAATTTAGGAGCCTACCTTCCCTATGTAGTGAATAGGGACAGAGAAGCTTACCACAGGGACATTTAGAGCAACAAATTGACTATCCTGACTTTAGTCTGGGTTGCTGTCATAGTATCTTTTAAGTTAGAACCTTAAAATTATTGCTGTGACCTTGGGCATTTGGGTCAAATTTCAAGCCCAATGCCATCTTACTAGCTCTGGCTGTGTAACATGGGATAGATTTAAGCTTAATACCATTAATGCAAAATGGATCTGCTTAATTAAGGACTTCAGGAATAGGCATGTCTTTCTTAGAAAAGAGAACAGCCCTTTCATTTGTGTCTTTTGTACAGGCTTAAGCACATCCTCTCTTTGACTTGGACAATACTTTTTTTCAGTGCTCCTGGAACAAATAGCTGGTACGAATGCTGAAGGTAACAACTTGCCCTTGGGAGATGCTGCCAAAGAACTGGCTGAAGCTCAACGCATGATGACGGAGATGCGAAGCCGCAACTTTGGCCAACTTCAAACAGAGGCGGAGGAGGAGAGAACAGAGGCTCAGCTGTGTAAGGGCGTGTTCCTCAGCTTCTTAACTCTCTAGAAAGATCAAGCTTAAATCTGAAGCAT
Source organism: Aegotheles bennettii (assembly GCA_013398125.1). NCBI lineage: Eukaryota > Metazoa > Chordata > Aves > Caprimulgiformes > Aegothelidae > Aegotheles > Aegotheles bennettii. Next base: position 35,986 of record VZRW01009703.1, read on the forward strand.
TATTTATTGTCTGGGATGGAGTGCAGGGAAGGACGTTTTGCAACATATCCCTGGGATCTGTAGCAGATGTTAATCAACAGGAAAGTGGTAGTTCTGGAGGGGATGTAAAGGCATTTTTAGTTTGTTACAGAAGAAATTGAGTTGAGCTGGGAAAGAAACCCAGTAGATCCTTCTTTAATAACTAGATGAATCTCAGTAGAATAAAGATGTAGCCAATTATAATAAAAGCATGCAGCACTTCTGTGTATCATAATATATAGGCTATGGCACATGCAGCTATTTTAGAGGAATTACACATGTAACTCAACAACAGATTTTAATTAGCTTCTGGAGTAGTCCAAGGGCCAGATCATACAAAGATAAGGAAGTTCAGAAGTTCTGGTTGCACTAGTTGTGCTTCCTTTTAGGTTCTCTGCATGTTTTTGACTGGGACATTCAGAAACCTGATTCTGGACATTAAAGACAGCAAGAACAGCAAAGTCCCAGGCTTATCTCCTAACCAGGGACATAACTAAGAAATGTGAAAGACCTTATGAATTATAGTAATTTCCCCTAACTTTGGACTTTGATACCTACCTGAGTAGCTCTTTTGTATCCTTTCTGTAGGCAGTGAAATGGGCACTCTTAAGAGTGTGATTCTTTTGACCTCTTTTATGCTTCTACCTTCTTTGAGATAAAATGTGCCTGTATCTCTCCACTGATTAGGGGAAGCTTTGGTGACTAGTGCAAATGTAGTTGTCTATGTTGTAGATAGAGCTGCTGCTGAGATTGTGTTAGTCTGTGCTCTGTGTCTGCAGCAGCAAGCCTGTGAGCAGAGTTGATCCAGTGAGATGCTGAATAGCATCTCTCCTATAGTAATACTGAAATTAGCGCTGCAAAGGATGCTCAGCATTTCACACAACCAAAGCTTTCTAATCCTAAATGTCAAGCTCTTTTAAAGGAAGCTTGTTCTGGTTCCCTTCTTTTCTGAACAAAAATTTTCTTTCTGGTCCTGATACTGCAGTACTGGCACGTATTAAGAATGAACTACAAAAGTACCACCAAGAAAATCATGGGCTTATTAAAATTGTGAGGGATTCATTGAATGAATATGAATCCAAAATCACCGACCTTCGTGAAGCTCTGAATGAGGCGATGGGACAAACCAAGCAGGCTGAAAACTTAAACAGAGATAATGGAGTTCTGCTGGAAGACATTAAGGTAATGCCAGGGTTTAGGAGAAGAAAGTTAAACCTCAGGAGATAAGAAGTGCTTTTGATTGTTGCTTTTGACCTTGCAAAGCAAAGTAGCACTAATTCTTAAGATGGAAAGAGATATTGGAGAAAATCTATTGATGTATGTATGGACGAATATAAATGTAGTCTACCACCACCCATGGCCTCTTTATGTAACCAGGACAGTGTGACCAAGCTTTGATGAAAGCAGGGAAAGAGAGTCTCTGTCTAGCCCTTCTCTTCAGCTGCCACAAGCCTTTTTGTTTCCTAGTCTAGATCAAATTCCTGATACCAATGTACTTTTCCATAGTAAGTTCCTTCAAGGATTTGACTTTAACAGCCATGAAAGATGGGAGCAATAATGTGTGCAATACTGTTAAATTATTTGGGATTAATATTCTACAGAACTGCTTCTGAGATCTCATTAGAAAGGTGACAAGAAATAGTTGTCATTCCTGAGCACTGCTTGATTTTTAGTGCTGGTGAAATAGTACAAGAAATAAGGGTGTACTGCAGGACCCATTCTTTTAAATTAATTGTGGTTTTGCTGAAATAGATCACTCGTTTAGCACACTCATGTTCACCCAGTTTGCTAACACTGTTTGAACAAAAGAATTTCTACATTCAACTGTCCCTTTCAATATTTAATTGTACCTTTATGTGCATGGACTGTGCAATACATGTGTCACATAAGCATGCAGAGTTATGTTAGAAGACGGATGCATCTGTAGAAGTCATAAATCTCCTGATGCACTTCTCTGGTAGAGAGAGATTTGACATGTCACAATGATGGAAACCCGGCTGAAGAGAGCTAATACATCCTTACCTGCAACACCACTTTTCCAGCTGTGTTTGTGATGTGCCATTACCCTAGAGCTATACTGTGGATTGTCGCGGGGCTGCTCTGGACCAAGGAACTTCATTCATTTTCCCCTCAGAACTCTCAAAAGGATAAAGTGGAGAGGTTTCACGCCCCGTTTCTGGTGACATCCCCAGGTGAAGGGATAGTGTAATCATTTTATTTCTGCCCTTGAGAGAACAGAGAAGATCAGAGTAGCCACCAGTCACCAGAGTTGTTTATAAAGTTTCCAGATTTGAAGTTTTCAGGTTTCAGAGATCAGACACTTAGATGCTCTGTTCTGACAGTTCATCTCAGCTGATCGGTACTACTTTTACTTTGTCTGAGCTCTAGTAACTGAACTACTGTAGCCTGCTGCCCATCTGTATGCTCTACTACTGCGGACTCTTGAGTTTGCTCACTCTTCTAATCAGTAGGATAGCATTAGTCCCTAAACGCTACAGGCATCGGATTAACACAGCGATAGTACATTGGTAAATCCTACTGCAAGCTAGATTAGGTAGATATGGTTTTCCCTGCCTCTCATTTTTAACAGAATCACATGTTTTTCAACTTTTTCTTTTTCCTCAGAAACGGATTGAGGAGACAAATGTACAGCAGAACAGTATCTTGGGTATTCTGAGCTCTGCCCGTTCTTCCCTGACACAAGCTAACAGTGTACTTGGATTATTGCAGAAGAGCAAAGAGGTATAGTTAATTTCTTAAGTTGAGGTTAAAAACTGTAACAGGTAGCTAGGTGGCTAGGACTCAAGGCTTATCTGAGCCTCTCAAAAAGGAAAGGATCTCACAGCCCAATCTGGGTGCAAGAGGAGGCTGCCTGCACAAGTTTCTGTAAGAGACACTTACTGAATGTTGTGATGTGTCTGAGGAAGACACTGAGCTGCAGATATCTGAATTTGGGAGAGCACCTGTGAGAAATATCGTAAATTGCTATTCTTGTATTTCTTTGTAGGCAATTGCTTTTAGGATACTGGACTAGACAGGGCTTTGGTCTGCCTTGGTTCTTACATAATGGGTCTAGAAGCATAATGTAATGACTAGCAGTTGTTTCCAGTAACCTGCAGAGTAGATTGGAAGGGAATGTCTTTCTTCTTGGTCTCCTCAGGTGCAAGGTATATGTAACATTGAAGGAGACAAGGACAAAATCAAACAGGTATGAATACAAATAAAATTTTATCTTTATAATTGCAGGAATATGAAAGCCTGGCCGCTCAGCTGGATGGAGCAAGGAAGGATATGAATGAAAAGCTGACAAATCACTCTTTATCAGCAAGCAAAGAACCGTTGGTGGTGAGGGCTGAGGAACATGCCAAATCTTTGCAAGAACTGGCAAAACAACTGGAAGAGTAAGTTGCTATTCCTGTAAATGAACAATTTTTGTACATAACATCCATGGTTGCAATGTTCTGCCTGTAACTTCACTTGCTTTAATGACCATTTGCAAAGCTAGAAGGAAAATTGGTTTGTCTTCTTCTGCTTCTTCATGTTGTACAGATATTTTCTTTTTTTCCTCACAAACCAGGTCTTGCTGTATTTTTCCTGATTTTTTTTTTCCCCCAGAAGTGGCATCTCCCATAATATAGCTTTATATTACTGCATTAACACTTCACTAACTTCTTACTAATGAGAGAACATGTTTATGTACAGAGTGGGAAGATGTTTAGAATATCATTTTTGTGTTATTTCCTGTACTCATTCTCAGGGGTACCTTTATGATACCAATGAATTGGGGCAAATAATTGGAAAAAATGTTGTCTTGGCAGAGTCTTCAGACCTGCCTGTTTAGCATTCATTAGTGAGGAAAAGAATTCCTATAGTTTTCTTATCCTTTGAGGAATCTTCTAAAAAGGCAAAAATATGAGAAGCTCGATATGAATCAAGTGTTTCTGTCTCCATTACTGGTACTTTACCTTGGAATTTTGAGCAAGGTTTTGGAGTCCTTCTCTGGTACGTCAGAACAAAAGCAAAAAAATGAAACCTTGATTATTTTTTTTTCCCTATGCAAATTCTGACAGGAAGCTAACTAGATACTCTCAAAAAGTTAAATTCCAAAATATCTGGTTCATCTGGAAACTTCTTGGTTAAAGGAAAAAAAAACATTAACTTTTTGTTAGTTTTCAGTGTGATTTTTTTCAATTAAGAAGAGACTGTTCTCACAAATACAAGACAGCTAATATTGGGCAGTTGCATAGCTCATGGTGAGTGGGTACAAGAGATTTTCTCTGTTGTTTCTGATTCCAGAGCTGCTGCACTGGTTCTTGGGGAAAGGCCCAAAGGATCATGTAGGTGCTTCATCTTGAGCTCCATCTGCTGCTCCTGTAGGATTCTGGAGCAGCCAGAGATTATCTGGGAGCTGCAGTACTCTGAACAGAAGTGTATTTGGGGTGCTGTGATGGAGGTAGCTTACTGACCTTGTGCATTGGTGAATTCTCACAATCTTAATCATTTGAAGACTGCTTTGGAGGCCCACAGGTGTCCTTTTCCAAGTACCTGAACTTATCCCATCTTCTGAAGAATCTTTTCATATTGGTCTGCCTCTAAGTTTGATATTTTTGCAGAATGAAATTACAGATCAAACTGAAAAACATTTTCTGTATTGGCATTAATTAGAAAATACAGAGTTCAAGTGTATCCAGAATACTCTCTAAGTCCACAGTCTTTGCAGAAGGCTGCATTTTTCACCCTTTTTCCACAGAATAAAGAACACCGCCAGGAAGGATGAATTGGTGGGCTGTGCTGTGGAAGCTTCTACTGCCTATGACAATATTATTAATGCCATCAAAGCGGCAGAGGAAGCAGCCAACAAAGCTGGGAATGCAGCTGACTCAGCTTTATCGGTAAGTACACATAAGTGGCCTAATGATGGTAAAGTTGTTACAGCTTTTTATTTCAGTATCAGAGAGGCACCAAAAAAAGACCTCTTTGCCTTGGCATGCCTTATTTGTCTGTGGCCACTATAGGAGCTGATATTCTGCATGTTCATGAATTAGTCTTGGTTCAGCACTAAACAGACTAGTTACTGCCTTCCTGATGAGGCTGTCCATATGAATGCTAGCTGTTCCTTTCAGTGCAAAATAAAAAGATCTGCACAAGGCAAGCTCAGTAATCACTGAAGGTGATTTTGAGTATTGTCTTTTACTTTGCAGTAATAATACCCACAGCCTCTTCAGCAGAGGAGTAGTATCTAACAGCTATATGCTAGTAATTTCTTCCAAATACCCCAAAATCTATCAGTTTGCTAAAGACCAAGGTTGTGTTATGCTTAAATTAATCTTGATAATTGTTATTTAAAGTGATGTACTTCACATGAAATCTGTGCCCTTATATAGTTGGGGTTTCAAACTGGGTTGGGCTATCTCTTTTACTCTTTAAATTTCAATATAATGATTAAAGCAGTCTTACAGTACTGTGCTTCTATTACCAGATTGTGAAGAAAGAAGACCTATCAGGAAGAGCTGCAAAGCTAAAAACCGAAAGCAGTACACTCTTGAATCAAGCACAGGAGACTGAAAGGACATTGCAAGGTATCAAGAAAGTGATAGTAGAAATGTTGACACAGCATGACGAGCTTTCATTGAACTGTAAATTTTCACAATTCAGCAAAGCTCTGCAGCACATATTTTACCAGAAGAGGTTAGTTCCATTACAGTGGAACATCTTATGATGGGTATTTACAATAGCAAAAAGGCAAGAAAGTGGATTTTGTACCTCTGCTATGCTATATACCTTTACAGTACTCCCTTCCAGCAAATCCTTAGCCTTGTACTTGTTTAGCAGTGAAAATGCTCATTCAATGCTCGCTAGCAACACCAACTGTGTAAGAGTGTAGTTTGGTGCTGCCACACCACGTGTCCTACAGAGGGGTGGTATTTCTATTTAAAATTCATACAGGGCATTCACTGTTTTGCAGCTATCGGTCCAACCCTTGAAGACATAAAGCAAAGACTTGATGTCACTGATGGAAAGAAGAATACACTGCAGATTGACCTTGTCACTCTTCAAAATAATCTCAATGGGATAAACAGAGGTCAGTTACTTACTGGTCACTTCTGTTTTGCCTCTTTCATCTGTTACTATAAGAATCTGCACGTACTTTTTTTTGTGTTTCAGATGACATCGACAGCATCATCACCAGTGCAAAGAACATGGTAAAAAGTGCCGAGGATGTCACAACGAATGTATTGGATGAACTGCTCCCAATTCAAGCAGATGTGGAAAAAATGAAGGGTACCTATGGAAGCACACAAAGTGCTGGCTTCAGTAAAGCACTGATGGAGGCAAACAATTCTGGTAAGTGTTGTCTTTGCTGCTGCTTTGGTGCTATCTGAGACTTGCCAAGTCACTGTTAGGTAAGCATGGTCAGGTTTGCAGCAGAAATTTTAGTCATCCAAAAGCTAGGTACCTAGCTTAAGCTATAGTGTTCTGAGCTTCCTTTATTGCCAGTGGAAAGTGACAGGTACAGCAGAAGGTGATTCAGGCCATCCTATGGTATGTGTTAAAAGCTGATACCATGACTGGTCTCTGAAGACGTGGAGGCCAGTGACTAGCAGGATACCCCAGTGATCAACACTCGGTCTAATCCTGTTTGACATCTTCATTAATGATGTGGATGATGGGGCAAACTGAGAGGAGTGGCTGATATATTAGAGGGTCATGCTGCCATCCAGAGGGACCTCAACAGGCTACAGAAATGGGCTTATAGGAACCTCGTGAAGTTCAGCAAGGAAAAGTCCTGCACCTGGGGAAAAACAACCCCATGTACCAGTATATGCTGAGGACTGCCCAGCTGGAAAGCGGCTTTGCAGAAAAGGCCTGAGACTACTGATGGACACCAAGCTGAACATGAGCCAGCAATGTGTACTTGTAGCAAAGGCTGAAACACAAGAAGTTCCCTCTGAATGTAAGAAAAATCGTGAGAGTGTTGGAGCACTGATACTGGTTGCCCAGAGAGGTTGTGGAGGCTTTATCTTTGGAGATACTCAAAATCTGTCTAGGCATGATTCCAGGCAACCAGCTCTAAGTGCCCCTGCTTGAGCACAGAGGTTGGACAAGATGACCTTCGGAGGTCCTTTCCAACTCCAGCCATTCAGTGATTCTGTGATTTTCTATTATACTGACTAGAGAAGGGATCTGACAATTAGCTTAGGCTAAGACGTCTGTTAGCTGAAATTAAGTGAAAGGGATTGTATGCAGACTGGGTGAAATAAGGGACAATCACAATCCCAAATAACATCTTTTTTTTTCATCTTTTCAGCGACTTCTTCTGATAAACTCAAGTGAGAGAAAGCATTTTAAATACAACATAAATACAAGAGCTAGCCCTGCATGTTACTGCATGTCATAAGACATGTCATGTAACTTCCTGCAGTTACAAGATCAGTTTAGAAGTCATATTTAGAAAAATAATAGGTCTGGATTTCTTTTTATTTAGCTCCTGCATCACAGGGTTGCAGTCTGCTTATGCTTCCAGGCTTTTTTTTTTTTTTTTTGCAATCACAAAAGATGAAAAATTGTTTCCTGTTCTAATGAAAGTTGAGATTTTCATAGTATCTTCTTTTCCCCTGAAATAAACCTGCCCATATGCTGTAAGGCTTGCTACTGAATTGTGATGCCTAGAACCTCTGACATGAGAATATAAGACATGCCCTACTCGATCAGGCCAGCAATCTGCCTACCCCCAGTATTCACTCTCCAAGTAAGCAGCAGGAGATGCTACGCAGGGAATGTACATAAGCTTGGACCCTGTCTGCTGTCCATTATCCTCATTCTTCCATAGCATCCACAGTCACTGAATAATGATGTTAGAGAGCACATCCCTGACTGTTCTATGGAATCTATTTTCTGGACCTGAATTTGTCTAATATGTTTTTGGAAGTGCCATTTCTGTCTGCTTCCACAAATACCTTTGGCTACAAATTGCAGGAGTACAATAACCTCTGTATATACTGCAAGTTTCAGTGAGAGCTTCCTAATATTATAGGACTGATGAAGACAGTTCTATCATCACCTTACTGCTCTTCTGATAATTGTGTAGTGATACCATATTTTTGCATGTTTTCCTCCTCCTTTTTACAATCAATGATTTTTTTCTTTCATTGCAGTAAAAAAATTGACAAACAAACTCCCAGATCTGTTCAGCAAGATTGAGAGTATCAACCAACAGCTGATGCCATTAAGCAACATCTCTGAGAATGTAAATCGCATAAGGGAGCTGATTCAGCAGGCAAGAGATGCTGCAAATAAGGTCTGTCCCAAACACTGCAATCATCACACCTCAGTGGTTTGGACACACAGTAGTACTTTTGTTCCTCTTTCTTTTCTAGATCATTTTGTTAAAACGTGTGTGAAAGATAAATTTAATTCAACAGCACCACCCAGCACTTAAAGTAACTGTGATGATGGGAAGCACAATAATTTGTACATAAAAATGAGTGGATGCAGTAGCATCTTGTTCCATCCTCCTCCCGTAGTGTTTTCTTCCAGGGCATCTCTGCAATACTTGTTTGTACAATAGTGTCTTGCCTTCCAAAGTATGTTGCGGTGGCTTGGGCAGCAGGAGTAGAGTCAGCTCTGCAGCTTAGAAGCAGGACTCTCCATCCACACATGGCCAATTGAATGCTGGTGCTGCCAAAGAAGTTGTGTAGCCCTGTGCTCTCATGTCTCCAGCTGCTCCACCGTGTTAGGAGTCGGCTACTGACATCTTCTTATTAGACTGCCCTTTCTCCATTTAAGCAACTGCTGTAGTTGCTAAAGGGATAGCATGGTCTCAGGTCCCTGAGGAGTGTCCCTGAGGTTGTCACAGATCACCTACAGTTGCAGTGAGTATGAGGAATCTGTGCCCATGGTGTAAATAGCTATAATAGGACTTGTATTTATTAATATTATTAATATCAGATGTGCATTATAGTTTCCAACAGACAGTCAAGTCCAGCTAAGTAAAGCTTATGGATATGTATGTAGACATCTAAATAATTCATAGGTTTGCTCTTTAGAGCTGCAGGGCATGTCCTTCCCTGTCCACGTATTGAAGATAACAATTACTTGACAGAGGCATGGTAAAGGTTGATTAATTGGTGTCTGGAGTACAAAAGTGCTGTGTTAAGTGATAAGTATTGATAATACAGAATACTGTATTATCCAGTCTGTTTCCTAGTTATATTGTTTGGTAGGATCAAAATCCAAATCTGTAGTAAATGATGTCTGTAACATAACTAGGATATGTAATAGGTTACTTTGCAATTAAACAAAACAGTGAAATAAGGAGGAGTAATAGCAACAGATAATCATAATGCACTGAACTTTGTTTTTCTTTACAGGTTGCTATTCCTATGAGGTTCAATGGCAGCTCTGGTGTAGAGGTTCGCCCTCCAAGCAACCTTGAAGATCTGAAAGGCTATACTTCACTTTCTTTCTTTCTCCAAAGACCTCAGAAAAGATTAGACACCCCCCAGAGGGCATCAAATAAGTTTGTACTGTACCTGGGTAATAAAGATGTAGGTATATTTTGAGATTTAATCTGATTTTTTTAGATCAGACAACACGCTTTGAGAAACAGATGGGAGGTGATTTATTTTGGCTGAAGTTTCTAGCTAGTGTTGGCCCATTTCTTTATCATTACCTTATGTGGTGGCAGAAGTGTTTTGTGAAGAATAGTTTATTCCTCCACTGGCAAAGTAACTTGTCGGGTGACTATGGCCTTTGATGCTTTGCTGATTTGCTCCTTTGGAAGCTACTGATCAGTCATGAATACCATCATACAGTCTTGTCAGAAGTGTCAGGTTCTGCAGCACTCAGCACAAACTCAGCCCAACTCCTGCCTCAGAGCTTTGACTCTTATCACTATATAAAACACTGTGAGTTTCTCTGTAGGTTAAAAAAAAGTGATCATTTCAGTTTTAAGCTTCAGTCCCTCAGCCCTTCATTTCTTCCTCTTCTGAATATGCAGAATAGTACAGACATGCTTGTGCATTCAGACTTGCTCAAGCACCTCGGTAGGAACCATTGTCCTTGACTGTTATTCCAGGCATCTTTTTTTATTTCACAGGTGTTGAGTCTGATTTTTAGTAAAGGTGTCATGTTTTCATGGCAATAGCTTGGAGATATTACAAATGGTAAAATTATTTTAGCTACTATTGTTGTAAGAACAAAAAGCCACACATGACCCTTCAATTAATTTATAACTATGTCCGGTGAATCAGTGCAACATATCATTCATTGAATCAGTGCAACATACAAGATTACATTTTTTTTCTTCCCAGAACTGATAAACTTAATAACCAGTCTCATCATTAGGTGGATAGATACTGTATGACTCATGCACAGTATGATGATGTCTCTGAGGAAGTGCTGCTGTATTTTACCTTCATTAACATTAATAATTTATTAATTATTATTTGTTTTGCTATTCTTAGTCTTCCAAGGACTATATTGGTATGGCTGTGAAAGATGGTCGCCTCACTTGTGTCTATAACCTGGGAGATGGTGATGTAGAAATAGATGTGCAGCCATTTGTGACTCAAAGCGAAACTGAGGAAGCTATTATGGATCAAGTTAAGTTTGAAAGGTATAAGATCCAGAGTGCACAACATTCTTTTCCAAAAGCTGTTAGGAACATCTTTTATTAGTGTGATCTGATGTTTTGCTTGTCTGTTTTGGTTTTAGGATTTACCAGTACGCAAAGCTGAATTACATCAAAGCAGCAACATCAGCTTCTCCAGAGAATGGAAGCCCTTTGACTGCAAGCAGTGGAGGCAGTGACATACTCCTAAATCTTGATCCCAGCACTGTTGTCTTTTATGTTGGAGGATACCCACTGGATTTTAGGGTACAAAAAGTTGCTTAGTCTTTTAAAGAGATTTCTGTGTTAATCATTCTGTTGTTCTTACAAGTAAAGATTAGAACTAGCAATCTTTCAAAGGCTGTGTAAAAGCTTATCTGTGTCGATAGGAATAGACAGGATGCAAGATGCTTCTTCCTACAGAAGCTGCCTGGCTCATAGAGGTCATAGAATCATTCTGGTTGGAAGGGACCTCCAGGGTCATCAAGTCCAACCTTCATCCCATCATATTCCTAACCATTAGACCATCAGACCATGGCCTCAAGTGCCTCAGCAACCCGTTTGTTGAACACCCCCAGGGACGGTGACTCCACCACCTCCCTGGGCAGCACAGAATCATGGTTGGATGCACACAAACCACTCCAACTGCTGCAGCAGCACAGGAGCCTGGCCCAGGATTCAGAGGTTCTCTGAGGTTCACCCGAGGTTGTCTCCACATCCAGCCAGGCCATGGCATTGCTAGTATGCTAGAACTCAAAGAAGGGAGCATGATGCTATTTCATTTGCTGAGGACAGCATGAAACCTGTCCAGACCTGCTAAGTACTCTTCCAAATCCATCCATATGACTGCTTTAAATTGTGCTGCAATATTCCTGGGGTGGTATCAGATGGTTTGGGTATTATATACAAGGATATAATGATTTTATGATATTTAGAATGTCATATTCTGTGTCTTATTGATATTTGCAGTAAGTCTTAGCATTTGCATGTCAATGTAAAATTTTGTCAGCTGAGATTGACAGAAGGTTTTTGATGACACTATTTTACAGCCTCCACGTAAGCTAGACTATCCTCGTTATGAAGGCTGCATTGAATTAGACAACCTAAACGAGCATATTATCAGCCTTTACAACTTCAAGAGGACATTTAATCTCAATACCACTGAAGTGCAACCCTGCAGAAGGTATGATATAAACACAGAAGTGTTTCACAGTTCTGTGATTTTATCAGGAGTTCTTGTCTTTTCACATCCAGAAGAAGAACTTCTGTGGCTAAACTGGTAATTTTTTTCACATCTATGGCAATCTCAGTCCACTGGCCAACAACTTAACTGTTATAATACCCCGACACAATTCATGGACTAATGTATTCAGCTCCTCTATAAAGTAAATATTACATGAAGTGCAAAAAGTCATTCACTAATGATATCCTCTCTAAAGACCATATACAAATCGAACAGAAGCCATTGGAAGGTTTTTTCTTTACTTAGGTTAGATCACAGTTTGGCCCTATTAGTAGCCCTGTATCGAATGCTTTAACTTCAGCTTTTTTAAAAATTACCATAACAGTAAGTCCATGTGGTAATAGTTTTTGCTCTCATATATTCACACCTATGACACTGAATTATTACAGGTATAAAGAAGAGACTGACCAAAGCTATTTTGAAGGCACTGGTTATGCCAGCATCACACTGAAAGAACCAAATATCCGCAGCCGAGTACGCTACGAGCAGACAATTGAGACCACTGCAGACGAAGGCATCGTGTTTTTTGCAGCAAATGAGGTAATTTGTGGAATGCTTCTGTCTGTTTTGTGGTCCAAGAACATTTTTTAAAACTATGATTACTCAAGAACACGTTACATTTAGTAATAACTGTAAGGAAATTTCTTAAAAGTGTTATTCTTGTCCATGTGTCAGATTAGTAGATTCTGCTGTATGTTTAATGTCATATGTTTTAGTTTTAAGTAGTCCTGTGAGGAGCAGGGAGGTGGACTCAATGATCCTTATAGGTCCATTCCAACTTGAGACATTCTATGATTCTGTAATGGCTGCTGAATATTTTGTAAAGGCTGAGAGAAAAAAATCATTCCAAGTAGCTCCTCCTTTAGGCTATGCAGAGAATTCAGAACGGGGGTCAGGCAGGGAGGATGTAATTTGAATCAAACCAATTTTGAAATCCTCTAAAATTGAAAGTGCACTCTTCCCAAATCTAGATATAGGTGGTAATAGAGTAAGGAAGAATTTAGAAAGTGATGTGGTGACTTACACCTCGTAAAGGTGCTCAAAACATCAGTGATGCTCTACTTACCTAATAATATTATAGGCACATTTGCAATCACCGTGACATGTTCTGGATAGTTTCTCAATGCTGTAAAAAGTCACTAGACATCTTGAAATGACGAAAAGGCCTCTAGAGATTTGGAGAATACATCTGAAGCTGATACCAGATCTGTGTATAACAGTTTAAAGTAGTTAATGTTGATTATTGTAACTTTTAGTTCACTTTGTGCTATCTTTTCCCCAAAAAGCTTTATTGAAGCAACGAGATAGCTTCATTAAAATTATTCACATGACAGTGAAATGTATATGAAATGTTGGCAGTTTAATTGTGTTGGTGATGTTTGTTTGGTTTTTTTTACTGCAGGATCAGTTCATCAGTGTGCTTATTAAAGACGGTCATACAGTTTTTAGATACAAAGTTGGCTCTGAGCCTCCAAAAGAAATAGAAGCTAATGCAACCATGAATGATGGAGTATATAAGCAAGTATGTCATTTTAACAATTGAGTGATCATTATTTGTAAAAATACATGTTAGCTGAAACTAAGCATCTTGTTGTGAAGTTTAGTTGTGATATTTTCCTTTTGTGTCGAGGTGATCAAGCTGTTGGGGATTAGTTTGGACATATGAAAATTAATCTTTCTACTGTTGTGCTTTCCTGTGGACAAGTTCAGTTTTAACAGAAAAACCACCAAAGAAAAAAAACTACATGAGAGCATTCTTTATTTAGAGAGAGCTTTGTACATTGCAATTATTAGCATTATTTTAGTACTTAGACAGTGTTTTTACCACCTAAGAGTTTATTTCTTCAGGCCAGGCTGATATTTACAGAGATTACTTTTTATAGTCTTTTTGTTGTTGCTTGTTGACTTAGCTTTAGTCCAGCTGTCTTGTAGCACCACCAGAGTGAAACCATAAAGACATTGTTAAAACCTTTGATTGCCATGTTGATTCATTCTCCCTTTGCCCCTTACTACATCTCCAATTAAATAGTGTAGGTCGCAGGGTCTGCTGGAAGGAGTCTTTATGACATACTGGGTCAAGTTACCTGCAGCCAGCTGACTGACCTGGGCTTTGTATCAGGCAGCAGCTCCTGAATCTTCAAATGCAAACAGAAGGCAATATCTGAATATTAGGTGAGGTGAATTTTTAGGGCAAACTTCCTGAGGAAAATAAAACCACACCTTGTATTTGGATAGTATAGCATTTTCCTTAGGCATTTGCTTTGGCTAAATGGCCAAATTTTGAAAAGTACCTTTGAACTACTGCAGTTATTCTGGATTTAAGACACTAGTAAACCAGAGGGGGAAAAAAACCCCAAAACAACATTGTGTCTTGCTCTGTGGGAATACTTTTAATCTGCTAAATTATTTTTGTTCCTGCTAAGTGAAGTAATTTTCATTATTCACCTATTTCAGATTCATTTGGTGCTTGCCCGAAGTACAAATACTGTTCATGTCAGTCCTGATATTAAAGCCAACATAAATGTCTTCATTTTCACCAAGTATTACTTAGGTGGAATTCCAGCTTCTCTACGGGAACGGTGAGTAACTATAGAAAGACTGTAATACACAGGCTTTGCATGGAAACTCCATCTGAACTCTTTCCTTAGGCAATTTCTTTCACACTGTGTATCGGGTATCTTCTGTGATATGAAAATAACCAGTGTATAATCCATGATCGTAATCTGTGATTTTTGGCTAATGGTGGGATCTTTGTTGGACTGTATCCTGAAGATTGGGTTTGATCAGCATGAAGTATGCGTGTGCAAGAAAGACTGCTCTTGTCCTGTTTTTCGATTTCTTATATTGTCAGCATTTACAGCCTACTATACTGGTCTGTGCTTTGAAATACCAGGCTACTGAACTCTTTTTCCTTCCATTCCCTGAAACCAGCTTTAATATATCCACACCTCCATTCCGGGGCTGCATGAAGAATGTGAAAAACCCTAACACTGCATCTGTTATTTTTGACGAGACCGTTGGTGTCAGCAAGAAATGTTCAGATGACTGGAAGGTAACTAATGAAGTTCCTTAAAAACTTCTGCTAGAGTCCACAGAATCTGGTTCATCTATAAATCCTGGACCATTATGTTTTACTTGGGTCAAAAATTATACTTGGTTAACATGTGATGGTAATAAGAGAACCTGGGCTTGGTATAGAGGTATGGAAGAAAGGAAACTCCACTCCTACTGTGATAGCTTGCTCCACACACAGTCCACTCTCTTAATGAATACTGTGTACAATTAAGAATTCACATTTACCATGTAAACTTGTTGGCTTCCATTTGCTGTTACTGATTAGGCCAGAGTGCTAAGGTGCTTATGCTTCTTAATTAAATGACCTTTCAATCTTTTTTTCTTGAAGAGTTAAGACTCTACTTCCACTGAAGTCTCTCATTGTAAGGCTATTGCTCTACTCATCTGATTGTTTTATAATGATTTTCTGTGCTCCTTTGAGTTTTGTCACCTTTTTTTAAAAATGGGATAATGTGATGTTTGAGTGTTGGTTTAACTAGTGCTGCATGGAGAGATGAAAACTACCCTTCTGCTTCTACTTACTGCTACTTACATGGTGCATGGTTCCATTTGCCCTTTTGACTGTGCCACTGCACTGAAAGTTTGTGCTCATTTGCTTTCCTTTTATGGCATCTAAACTTTTCACAGAGCAATTTTTTGCAGGCCATTTCCCTATGCAGAGGGTCTGACCTTCATTTTCTGTCTGTATCTGTATAACTTCTCATGTATTAAAACTTGTGTTCAAAAAGGCCCAGGTGTATTCTGTCCTATGACTCACACAGTTTCAGTTGTGTAGCTCATTTGCACAGCTCTGTACTTATGAACCATTCCTCTAGCTGCTCACTTTTGTGTCCCCAAGCGTGAAAACTTTCAAAGCCATCATGTCAATGCAAAGAGTAGCTAGATATGAACAGCTCGTTATACTCAGCAAGCCTCATCTCCGTTTGGAGTTTCTCACATCATAATTAATGCTGGTGGAACCAATTTGGTCAGTCTGTTCTGTACTGAAATAATTGTACTTGTAGTTTGCCTTCTGCTTAGTTTTGACTGGAGTCGGTAGCATTTATGTTGAGTAGGGCAGTTGCTGTCTCATGGTGCCTTTTCTTCTAATTAAAAGGAAATTCACTGAGAGCATCTCTCTTTCAGCTCATCAGATCTGCAGCTTTCTCCAAGAAGGGAACACTGAGCCTGAGTTCAGTGGGTTTCCCATTTCCCAAGGATTTCCAAGTTGGCTTTGGCTTTCAGACCACGGCATCAGCTGGAACACTCTTAAATTACAATCTATGGGTATGAAATGTGTTCAGTGTAGAATATGTGATTGGTTTTATTCCTGGATCAGTCATGTCTGTCTGTGACTGCATCAGTTTGGCAGCAGTTTGTGTCATAAGTCTCGTGTAGATTCCTTTATTTTAAGGGAAGAAATGGCTATTATAATCATATTTTGAGCATGGCATCTTGCACGTCATAGGCCAGAGAAACTCATCCTGGCAGTTTCTTCACTCAACCAACAAGTAGTTCAATGAGTAACTGACCTTTGAACTAGAGCCTTCTGCAGAGTAGCTCATGCACCATAGCACCACTGTCCCTGCAATGTAACTATTCCCTAATACAGTTGACTGGAAGTTTTCTCAGGAAAAAATTACATTCTGCCCATGCAGAAATGTTACCATGAACAAATCTGCAGGAAAAAGGGGTTGATTTGGCTGTGTTCTCTCTGAAAGCCGGGAGGTTCAAGCACAACCCCATTCTTGCTGGCTGGAGGAGTTGAGAAGTGAGTACACACCAGGCATTTGATAAGTGGAGAACTGAATCCTCTGCTTTTTATCAAAATAATTTAAACAAGTATTTTAAATAACTGGTTGGTATTCAGCGTGCAGAGGTATTTTTAAACAGGAACAGGTGGTAATCATGCAGAACTGGATGTAGTATCTGGTACTAGATGACCAAGAAATGCAGTTTTAGTGTAAGAAAATTTCTTTCCCATAAGAAACCACTGAGAACTGTATTAATGGCAGTATCAAGGAGAACTAAAGGCACTTGCATTCACCTGATCGTTTTGTGGGATTCTTTTGTAGCCTAATATTCTTACCATCTTTCTGAGACCTGGCCTTGTAATTGCAAAGATGGGAGAGAAGGAAATTGGACTGGAAAAGAAATACGAAGATGGGTCAATGCATTATGTGACAGTAATAAAAACAGAGAACAAGTGAGTCCAGTTCTTGATCTAATTCTTTTGTATTGTGGTTGAAGAAAGAAGATTAAAATTTTGTGTGACTTTTTCTTTGGGTATACAGCTAAAAATGGCTTCTGCTAGGAAAGGATACTGAAATAATTAAGCAAAAGGAGATTTTTGGACTATGAATGTGCATGTTGGTACCTGTGATGTTTCAGCTGTACATCACTATGCATGTCTTTTACAGATTGTGTGAGTTTTGACTGCTTGTCAAGTTGGAGCTTTGGAGCTCTTTTCCTTCCCATAGCCTTTACATATATCACTGTAACATAGTGATTAAAGGCCCAGGGAAGAAGCTAATATTGTGTCTGTTTTTTCAATAATGATCTGTTATGTAGATATCAGAAGAGACAACTTACTGAAAAGCTCCTAAAGCCTATCAATTTTTGTGGAACACAGAATAGAAGTGTTAGTCAAAGTGCAAAGTTTTGAATGATTTGTTATGATTTGGGGTAATTATAACTTAATATTATCTGTACTAGCTGTTGCTAACATGTCAAGTGCACTATTTTGACACAAAGGATGAAATCCTGTCCCATAGTCATCAATGAGAGTTTTGTCATTAATTTCAACTGGACCAGGATTTCACTGTAGGACTGAAGTACTGGTTTCAACTCCTGCTCGATATCTACGTTTGAAAATCAGAGCAGTTTCATAGCAGTCAATGAGCACATACTGAAAAGATCCCAGAAGCAAGCTAATGAAGCTCTAGCATAATTACAGTGTAACAAGAAAACACATCTGTCAAATGGTTCTTTTATATATATATTTCATTTAGGTTTGTAACTATTTCTTTAGATGTCATACTTATTTTTATTCATGTTGTTTCAGTGTACGTCTGCTGGTTGATGATGAGTCGAAATCAGCATCAGTTGACTCTCCAAGAGCACGGGCATTTATTGAACCTATAAAATTTGGTGGAGATAATTTTGAAGGTTGCATCTCCAATATCTTTATAAAAAGGTATTTGGCTTAGGAAAAAATTTTGTTTTGTGCATTGTGGCCTGTTTTCCTTCCTTAATAATTTTTAAATCACTTTTTCCTAATTCCTTTTCTTCCACATGAATGAAGTCTTCATGAATGCATAACTTTGCCACCTCCAAATATTTTTTTCAGATTATACATGGTATCAGATTGTAATTAAATCTGCTGTTCAGATGTAATGGAATTTTGGTCTGAATCATACCTGTTTAGTAGTTTTTTAATCAAAGAATGAACTCAACATAGTGAATTGGAAGTTTCCGAAGGAGGCATTCAAAAAGATCTGCTAAATTGTATCATTACAGCTACACAGGAAGCCATGCGATGAAATTAACGAAGCTTACTGGCAGAACCAAAACAGTTACACAAACAATTAGAGCATATGTATAGAAATCAGGTGCCTATTTATGTTGTCTGTTTTTTCAGGTGTTTGTCTGGTTATTAGAGACCTCTTGCAGGCAAAATTTAGGAAAAAAAATGTGTATAAATATATTCTTTAAAGAAAAGCATTCCTTGAGTCACAAGTGATGTCCCAGTGGGCTTTGTTTTAGCTAAGTTTTGATGACTGTTTATACCTGTATACAGTTTACAAAAAATAGTGTATTTTGATTTCATTATCATAGAATCACAGAATGGTTTGAGTTGAAAAGGACCTTTAAAGATCATCTGGTCCAACCCCCCTGCCATAGCAGGGCCATCTTTTGCTAGATGAGGTTGCTCAAATTGTATTTTCATTTAAAGCACTGCAAGACAATGAAGTAACTTGTATATTAACCTTCTTATCAGAAGCCAAATTCGGAAAATTGCTTTTAGCACAAAAATAGATGGAGAATTAATATTTTAGCTAGTCTGATCAAACAAATGGAGGACTGGATTGGAACTGAAGTAGTTCAGGTTCTGCTCCCAATTCTAGCACATAGAAAACCACACGCAAAGAGCTTTGTTAATTTTTCTAGTTGTGTTTTATAACTTACTGATTAGAAATGCTGTGGACAACTTATAGAATGATACTTAATTTATTACTTAATTACTTAGTATTACTCTTCATACACACAAGAAATTGGTTTTGACTGTCTTTCTGATAATTTGGCTATAATATTAAAGCTAAGTATTCAGTTGTGATGTACTTTGCCCCTTGACAAATCTCATCAGAACATCTTATTTAAAAAGACTGAATTGTTGAGTTAGGAGAGCCTCATGTTGCCATTTTCTCTTGATCTGCCATTAGTCATGCATAATTAACCAGCAAAGTTTTGTAGTCCAATCCAGAAATCTTACACAGTCAAGGCTGCTGTAATTTTTTTGCCTCTTTTTAATGGCAGTATTTGTTTGTTTGTATGTTTTAAATACATAACTTTTAACAAAAAATACTTTGTGTAGAAGAGATGAGAAAAAAACATCAGAGTTCTTTCCATAGCCAAAAAGAAATGAACAGAACCAGGACACATATGAATAGCTTTTACAGCATTGAACCTACATTTTTCATTGAAAAATGAAAACTGGTACTTTAACATCAGGCCACTGGGAAATCTGTTTTGTACAGAGCACAGTTTTACAATATGTTGTTGATTACGCTAAAGAAAATGAATGCTGTGTCACAGCACTTATTGCTTTCATCACTCTAGGGCAGGTCAGCTCCCTGAGGTTCAAAATCTCATTAATTATACTGCAAAGACTGGTGTATCCCTCGGAGCTTGCCGCAAATACGAGAACCTTGAACCACTGCTGCTGAAAGAATTTAAAAATCCTCTCAGGTTTAAGATGCTCAAGGTATGCTTATTTTTACTGTCACCTTCACTCCATATTGATGCCAAGGCTTTATCTGCACAGCCATGGTTTGTAGAACTGAGATTCAGATGTTATTATTTTCCTTCCATCTCACATCTGAAGCAAGTTCTTTCTGTGCTGAAGTTCCATGCTAAACCCTTACCTGTCCAGAATGACTAACACCTTCCCTGTCATTTAGAGAAGGCCGTTGACTGCCTCAGGTGGGAGCTTTTAAATGTGTAGATGCATGTTCATGCATAATAAATATTTCAATTTTGTCTTACAGGTGCAGAATGAAAAATATGTTGATTATTTGAAAACTGCCAATGTGCAAAACCATGCTTTACGAACTCCATTAAAAGTTAGCAGTGAAGCCTATCTCCTTGGAAATGCACCCAACAGTTTCATATCCTACATGTTTTCTCCACTCTCATCTACAGACAGGTAATACAAATGTTCCCTGTTCTTCTGCTAATTTTTGAATTGTCAAAGCTGCTTGAATATTTGTGTGCGAAGAGCTAGGATTTTCTTCTTGCTTGTATCTTTGGACATAACGAAAGAATGGCTCTAAAGTTTCAGGCATTTTTTTTCTTTTGCTAAAATTTACCCAAACTGAGTAGATTGACTTGGATGTGGTGGACAATTACAGTGCATGTTGATGCCAATTCCTAAGTCTCAGTATGTCAACTTTTGTTCACATTCAGAAATGCAGGCAAGGTAGAACACTCTGATTCTACTCAAAAGCTATTCTGCATTTCACAAAAGGAGTTTGTTTCACTGGCATTTTTCTGGACAACAGAAAGAATACAGCAACTAATGAAATACACCTATATTTGAGTATGCTTACTTTCCACTACAGGTTACATTTTTCTGTAGACATACGGACTCGATCATCAAAAGGATTAATAGTTTTCATGGAGGGGAAGTCTGAGGACTCTTATATGGCTCTCCACATTTCAAAAGGACGTTTTGTCTTTTCACTTGGCTCTGGAGGAAAACGAATCAAAATCAAAACCAGTACTAAACACAACGATGGGCAATGGCACACTGTAAGTAGTATGGCACTGGAACCACGGCAAAACCACAACTAGCACTTAGCAGTCACAGCCTATTGAATTTTTAAGTTATAAGAAATTCAGTTTTGGTCATCTGAAGTTAATTCCTATGCCTGAAAGTTCATGTGGTTGACAGGGCTCTGTTAGAGAGAGTGTATGGAGGCAGATGGTCCTGGCATGTTATTTTCAGTTTAAATATTTCAACAATACAATACCGTGTTTAAAGAATTAAAAACTTCCAGTGGTTATCATTGGCCTTGGGGTTTTCATTCTGTTATGTTTGCACCTCTCAAAGGTGGTCTTCAGCACTGATGGGAAGAGTGTCCACCTTGTTGTTGATGGTCTAAGGGCCCAGCACGGAAGATTAACAACACATTCTGCCATAAGCATTAAGCCACCAATCTACGTGGGAGGGCTGCCATCACTGAAAAGACAGGTAAATAATTGACACATCCACCCCAACACACTCCCCATGCTGCACTAATTACATGTGAAAGTGTTAATATGCAGGATTTCCATGTTGGACAGGTTTGGGGGATATTTCCAAGCACCGAGTGAGCACCATCTGTGACTCATATTTGCAGTTGTTCATTACTGATCTTTTGCTCACCTGTTCACACAGCTATCAGCTGGACCCATATTTTCAGCATGTGTTGCTGAGACACTGATGACAACCATGTACTGTTTTAATTTCGTTTTTATTCTTTAAAAATGAGAAAAGACCAAAGTTACATTTGTAATTTTAGAAATACCCTCTTCCTGCAGCAAATGTACCTGAGTGGACTAAGAGATAATCTGTAGAGAAACAAAGAGAATCTTCTCATTAAGGAATTATGGATGTTGAACTGGATTTTAATCTGAAATATGTGTGGTTCCTATTACTTTAAAGATCAGACAATTGATGATGCAGGGCATTTTATAAAACAAGATTTAAATGAACAGCCTCTTAGGAAGAAAAGGGTGTACTTAAGATTTCACAACTCCTGCTGCATTGTCTTTTTGGCACATCATCGGTAAATATCCATTCTATAAGCAGGAGTTATGTTAATTCACAATCAACTGTTAGTTTCATGTTTTAAGCTGTTTTTTAAAATTTTTTGATACCTTTTCACTGCGTCAGAGGTAGGGTTTAGGTGCTTTTAGTGCCAGTTGGCTTTCTACAGTCCAACAGTACAAAAGAACTAGTGAGTATACTTACTAAAAAAATGGCTGTTGTGCTTTACTATTCATGTTTTGACATACACTTTCAGAATATACCAGTGAACAGTTTCAAGGGTTGCCTGAGGAATTTTAAGATGAATGGAAAAGTCATGAATACACCTCAGCAAAAAAAGGGAGTACTTCCATGTCTGGATGGTCCCATGGACACAGGGATTTATTTCTTTAATGAAGGAGGATACATCACCATTGGTAAGCTGTGTAGAGACTACGGTATATGGAATTATGTCTTAAGTGTGTGTGTGAGAGAGAGAGAGAGGATTTTTTATTTATTTTTTGTGTGGTTTTCCAATTATCTCCTCCTATGATCATTCGTCTACCCGCCATTTAATTCTCCACAGGTAATTTGCTGATGGGCTTGGATTTTAGGATTGTATTTACCATTCGACCAAGGACATCAACAGGTGTACTCCTCCATGCTGGAAGCAAGCAAGACAACTACTTGACTATTTACATGAAAGGAGGAAAGGTAAGTACAGGCTTTGTTTCCATTTCAGCTGTATTGCCCACATTCAGCAGGCTGAATTCTGACCCTGAACTCTGGATTTACATGTTACAACATTTGACCATAGGTATAACTTTAAACAACTTCCTTAAAGGGGCTTAAAACCATCACATGGAAAACTGAGCATTTAACCTCTCTCTGTGCCTACATTAGCAGCTTCCATTGTGTGCACTTTAGCTTGCACATGCTTTCTTCACAGCGGTCAGCAGTAGGGCACAGTCTTAATTTTCTCAGGCTTCTGAGCCTTGCAAAAACCCAGTGGGGTTTTGGCCGGAGGTTACAGAACTCCGTGGCTTACTCCCACTCCTCCATCAGTCATCATGTGGCTGTACTGATGCAGCTCTGTAACCATGTTGGTTATAGAACTTGAGCAGTCTTGCTTTGTGTTAGCATCTTCTCTAGTTGATGGGTGTGTCATGGTGGTGATTATTATTGTTGCTTTTTCATAAGGTAACAGCTTCAGAATGTGAGTCTTGGGCTACAAAATTATTGTGGTTGCTGCTGGAGAGACATCAAATAGATGTCAGTGCTCTGCAGAAGCTGCTGTCTCATGGCACAGTTTAAACCAACATGAGTCTACCTAACTTCAGAAAGCTCAGCTTTGCTCTTCTCTTCCCAGATTAGGGAACTTGTTTTTCTTACTTATCTCTTTGTCGTCCTTTAGTTTCTCCCAGATCACTGATCATAGAATCATAGAATCATTATGGTTGGAAGGGACCTCCAGGGTCATCAAGTCCAACCTTTATCCCATCATATTTCTAGCCATTAGACCGTTAGACCATGGCCTCAAGTACCTCATCAACCCGTTTTTTGAACACCCCCAGGGACGGTGACTCCACCACCTCCCTGGGCAGCCTATTCCAGTGCCTAACCACCCTCTCAGTAAATAACTTCTTCCTAATATCCAACCTAAACTTCCCCTGATGTAACTTGAGGCCATTTCTTCTCGTCTTTTCATTAGCAATTCGGGAGAAGAGACCAACACCAGCCTCACTACAACCTCCTTTTAGGTAGTTGTAGAGGGCAATAAGGTCTCCTCTCAGTCTCTTCTTCTCCAGGCTAAATCAGCCCAGTTCCCTCAGCCTGTCTCTATAAGGCTTGTTTTCCAGACCTCTCACCAGCCTCACTGCCCTTCTCTGGACTCACTCCAGCACCTCAATGTCCTTCCCGTCCTGTGGTGCCCAGAACTGGACGCAGCACTCAAGGTG
>VZRW01009703.1:60188-80939 GCA_013398125.1 Aegotheles bennettii
TCTGGATTTAACTCCATTCACCACAACTCTCTGGGCTCGGCCATCCAGACAGTTTTTAACCCAGCAAAGAGTCCACCTGTCCAGACCATGAGCCGCCAGCTTCTGCAGCAGAATGCTGTGGGAGACAGTGTCAAATGCCTTCCTGAAATCCAGGAAGACAACATCCACTGCTTTTCCCTCATCCACTAGGTGGGTCACCTGATCATAGAAGGAGATCAGGTTGGTTAAACAGGACTTGCCCTTCGTGAACCCATGCTGGGTAGACCTGATCCCCCTGTTGTCCTGCACTTGCTGCGTGATCTCTCCCAAGATGAACCTTTCCATAATCTTCCCTGGCACCGAGGTCAGGCTGACAGGCCTGTAGTTCCCCGGATCCTCCTTCCTGCCCTTCTTGTAGATGGGCATCACATTGGCAAGTTTTCAGTTGTCTGATCTGCTTCAAGACACAAGTAGCACATGGAAGCAGGGGCATCAACAGCTGGAGACTACTTAAGGGCAAGACTGACCACTTTTTTCAGCAGTAACTTAGTCATACTGGCTCTCAATGTGGATAGGATGCAACAGAAAGGAATAAAAGGTCAATAGGACACCATCAATCAGCCTGATAGGAAGTGGACTCAGCATATCAGTTACCTGACCACTACCAAGTTTGTTGTAACTATCACACCAAAAGCGAGTTTCAAAGGGAGATGTTGAAAAAAAAATGCACTTGCAAGGAATGAGAAGCAAGATGTGAGAAAGCACAAGCAGGTGCTTGTTCAAAATGACATTGTAAATAGTCAGGCTGCAAGCTTTCTGGGTGAATTACAAGTAGTCCAAAATTGTGTCAAAGGCCAGAGAAATATATTGCAGAGATTCTTTCAGGAGATGCCAAACATGTAGATGACTGCTTTGGGAAAGGAAAGGAAGGCCTAGTAGGAAAGACCTTGTCCCAGAGAGATTTTTGTCAAAAGAATGAACAGTTTTGTAAGATTGAGGAGAGACAAAGGTATGTATTTATGCTGGGAAAATCTGTCAGATATCCTCTCCTGGGATTCTATTAGGGAAATTTCCTTTCCTCTTGGAGAGGATAATTTCTGAAATAGTGTACAATGACTGTGACTCTCAAAACTAGGTGAAACCCTGCTATCACAGATTCAGTAAATTACTTAAAAGTACTGTATTTTTCTATTGCTTTATTCTCTGCCATGGTAATTTAAAAGCTAACTTTTTTACAGGTCATTGCTGCTGGAAATACTGGTGCTGGAGAATTCCAGACATCAGTCACACCTAAGCAACCTCTGCCTAAGGGGCAGTGGCACACTATTGCAGGTACGTTGTATCATACCAGTTCTTCTGAAACTTTGAAAGGACAGTGGGCACAATGTTGCAGCTCCAGATTTTTATTAATCATTTAACTTCTGTTTATTCTGAGAATACGCTTTAGAACAATGTAAGTGTCTTGTGTTAATTCACGGCTTTACATAAGATGGGTTTTTTTGGTAGTATTTAGTTCCAGAGTACCTGTATGTGTCAATCTGATTTTGAATTAAAATAAAATCTAATTTTTCCTACAAGTTAAATTTCAAGACAGCTGCTATTTAAAAATAGTGTCATATCTAGTTGATTCTTTAGTAGGGTTGAGAAAGAGTACTCATTTACCTATTTCTTTGCAGTCTCTCAGAAGAAGAGCATGGTGCAGCTAGAGGTGGACACACAGAGTAACTACACCACTGGACTTTCACCCTCTTCTCCTAGACGTGTTCATCAGCCACTCTACTTTGGCAAATTTCCAGGTAATATTGTTACTTCTTATTTTTTCATGTATCTACTGGCTTTTTTTCCTTCCCAAAGAAAAGGTTCCATTCATGCATGTAGTCTTCTATCATTCCCTCTCTTTTAAAAGTCTTATAGTAATGAATGTTTTTTAAAATCATTCTTACTTTATTAACTTGATCTTTCTACCTATTTTCTTGTAGTAAATTTGGACACACCATGGCTTCCAGTTAAAGACCCATTTCTTGGCTGTCTTCGGAATATTAATATCAATGACAAACATGTCTCCACCAGGAGAATTTCAGAGGTTCATGGT
Source organism: Aegotheles bennettii (assembly GCA_013398125.1). Taxonomy (NCBI): domain Eukaryota; kingdom Metazoa; phylum Chordata; class Aves; order Caprimulgiformes; family Aegothelidae; genus Aegotheles; species Aegotheles bennettii. The sequence goes on from VZRW01009703.1 coordinate 62,260, forward strand.
GTAGTGAGTTTGCATGGGTGCCCAGCGAAGTAACTTTGCTGTTACGATACTTGTATACACATCAGGTTGGGTCTGCTGAAATACTGTGTGAATTCATGCAATGTGGGTTCCCCTTTTGCTGATCACTGTGTCACTATCATCAGTCTGGTTATTCAGAGTAGCTGTTGAGCAAATGCATCCTCTGGATATGAACTATACCAAAGCAAATTAAAAGTATTTGCTTTGAAAACTCCCTTTTAAATGTTATTGATTTCCAAGGTAATCCATTGTGCCTTTTGAAATATATGCAGAAAATATAATTGTATATACCCTACTGGGTCAAATTCAGCTCTCACCCACAACAGCATAGACTTTAGTAACTCCAGTGTCTTAATTTTGGAAATTTGCCTTAATGCTGGTCATCTTGAGAGCAAATTTGATCCACTAATATAAAAAAATTTATGAAAATATAAATCTCTTTGGATTTATGTTTATACAGAAATGTACATTAATGTTAAAAGTAATAATAATAATATAATTGGAGTTTGAAGCACTTTAAGGAGTGAAACTCTGGGAGTTTGTTACAACACTAGGAATTCTGGGGCCAAATAAATGCAGTATGTTCTTAAAACCATCTATTTTCTTGTTTGGTTATTTTAATCTGGTGTTTCTTTTTTGTGATTTTTACAGGATGCTAAATTCTGCTTGCTTTATGCAAATATTTCTGTAGCTTTAAGAAGCTAATTTGCCTGAATAACCAGGAGTCTATCATCTCTGCTTATTAGAATTTGGTTATATAAAAACCTCAGAAAGAGAGTAATTTTTCTTGTAATCTTCAGAGCCAGAAAGTCTCCTGCACAGGCTTTTTTTTTCTGATTAAATGAAGACAAGTTATATTAGCAACAGCAGCTACACCTGCTACAGTTATGTAGCATGAATTGCAGGAGTAAACCAGCACAACTGTTATCTTTGACATTCAAATCTTTACTTTGTACCTGATTGTGACCTATGGTGGAGGGCAGGGGACCCAGTTAGCCTTATTCTCCTGAATACAGGGCTTTGCTGAATAGACTTGATACGGCTTCTTGTTCCACTATCATTCCGAAGCAGCATTTTGATAGTTACTTTTTTTTTTCCAATTCCCTGATGCCAACAATCTCTTGCAAAATTAAAACATTTTCTAGGCAGTAGTAGACAGTGATGCAAGCAAACCCTGCTTCCCACCTAATGCAATGTTTGTTTCCATCTTCCACTGTCTTCTTGCTCAAAGTGCAGCAGCAGTTCCTCAGTGTGTTTGGAATAAGGTGCTAGATGGATTAATAGAAGAAGATGCCAGACCAGTAGTCCTTATGGCTTTGGTCATTAATCCCTTATCAAATCTTTGCAGCTTTGCAGGTCCTTTGCAGCTTCACAGGGTGACAAAAGTGTCAGAAAGTTGTTGACACCAAATCCTGTGTTGCTTTTTCTTTTCTGTAGCAACTCTGCTACAGGCAAATCTATGTCCACGCAGAGGTTTCTTAGCTGTAGAGCTAGTTTTGGAGCGAACGGGATGCAGTGGAAGTGTGCTGGTTTGAGGCCTCTGAGGAAGCTGAGGATTGGCACATAATGGCAGAGCCCTCTCTCTGGAGGTGGTCTGCAGAAACAGCTTCTCCTGTATGGCTGTCTGCCACATGGGACAGAAACACCCATCAGCCTGGAGGTGGTGGGGTTTGGAAACAGTCTTTTCAAATAGCAACAATTGAATCCTTTCTATACATAAAGCCCCCTGCCTTTGAAGTAGATGATTGTCAGATATAAAGAAGACCAAAACTGTGGAAACACTAATTAATTTAGTGGCCTTAGATGGGACTGAAAATGTCCACAAGGAGAAAGGAAGAACAGTTAAAACTTTATCAAGCAATTCTCTAGTAACATTTCATATCTCGTGCCCAACAGACTGCCCTCTGAAGCAGATTTTCCCTATTCACAAAAGAGTCTTTTCCTTCTTCCCTCTTGCCTTCTACTCTCAGAAAAATCAAACATAGAATCACAGAATGGTTTGGGTTGGGTTAAAGATCATCCAGTTCCATGGCAAAGATTTTTGCATCACAACCTGGAGCCAGTCCTGGATTACAATTCCCTTCCATCTGATTTTATTTTATCAGAAGTAATTTTAATGCTGACAAGAAGAAATGAAAAATGTATAAAGACTTGGGTAAATGTAAGTTATAATGATTAGTAAGTATTAATTCCAGTACAAGCCTAATGCGTAACAAGAAAGTAGAAAAGTCTCTCTGATTGTTGTTTTCTTCCCCCCAGTTTCTTCAGTTGTATTGCTTCCATAGAGTCAGGCCATTACACATAGTTGGGACAATCAATAAAAGCTGACTGGAGGTTCAGGTTTTGTGCTTTAACATAGATAAATCCATATCAGGCCGATAAACACTTAGTAAAAACCTTTTTGATCCTGAAGAGCAAGTGGATATTCTTTCTATAAGGAAAGAAGTTGTCTTTTTCAGATAACTTTTATTATTGAAGAAATCTGCACAAACGCTGAACTTTATTTCATGCATTGTCTGTTTTGTGCTTAGAATATTCTGAATTTTCTCACATGGGAAATGTCTTCCAGAAAACAGGAGCCTGAATTTTCAAGCATTTCAAGTCCTGAATGGTAGACATAATTCCAATTGTAAAGATTCTGTTTCTTCAGGCTCACTGGGAAGGATCTTTGCTAAAATCAAAATAAACAATTCCTCCAATACATTTTATAGTAGAGCAGAAGTGACTAAAGTAGTCTTGTAGTAAGGTGAAATGTTACGAGAATAAATAGAAATATGAGCCTTGGGTAAACATCTTGCCATGTGTTTTTTTACTGTTATAAGCATTATTTCCAAGGCTTTCATCGTCTGAGTGTTGGCATTTGACAGCAACTTCCATGGGTTATTTACCTCCTTTGGCTATAGCACTTCAGGTGGACCCCCAAACCTATCAGTTCTTGTGGTAGAATAAAAGTAAATAACTCCCACAGGAGAGGTTTTCCCTTATTTTTTTATTCTCTAGTCATCTTTATTATTTACTATTCAAGCCTTCAGTAATACTAATATTTTCAAGAGTAAAAAACTCTCAACTCTGGTCTTTCTGAGCCTGCACTATTACTCATTGCTTGTGTCCAAGGGTGCAAAGGTATTGCAGCTTGCATTTTGCTTCATTCACCTTAAAATTAGACATAATAAGAAAAGAAATGCATATGTTATTGTCTACTGGCAAGATTTTGTGCTAGGGTTTGTACCTTTTGAATTCAAGCTTCTGAAGAAAGTTTTGAAACTTTCTTGAAAACATTTAATGAAAAAGGATCAAATACAGTATTCGATACACTGAGAGAGCTTAAAACCCACGGTCTTTAACGGTGTGTTTAGATTGCCATAGTGGCTCATCTGAATCCCAAACAAATTACATAGGGAGAGCAGAAGATTTCTTCTCTAGACTAAACCACACTGGCAGTGCTAGCGCCAAATCCCTCTCTTGTACCTATAAGTATCAATGGCAAATGGTTCTTCTCCAGTTAATTTGGATTAGATTTAATAGGATCATGTTATCTGAGGTGGATGACACTAAGGTCCACGAGTTCCTGTTTATTATAACTACAAAATACAGCCAGATTAATGGGAGCTGAAAGACAGTTTAGGAAGCCTAACATTGAGAACTGCAGGCATATAAATTAAATGGCTCACAGGGCACTGTGGAAGGAAATACACATTCACCATAGGAAAACGCATATATACAAGGAAAACATTTTTCCTTTCCCTGCTTATAAATGATACTGTACCTTATATTTCTAATAACAAAAGCTTCCAATTAAAACTTCTTAACAGTCTTCCCGTATCTGAGACTGAAGGTCTGTGTCTTTGTTACTGTGGAGCTTCCAGGTGAAACACGGAGCCATTAACCTTTCACTCTGTCAGCAGCAAAATGAATGGGGTGATTTAACTTTCTCCGGTTTTGCAACCACTTCTTTGGAGTCACCTATGAGCCATTTCATTTTAGCTCTCCCTCCTACTAGTAGTTGTGCCTCTTTTGGAGTCCTCTGTGAATTATTTGGGCTTTTTTCTCCCCTCTGCTTCCTTTCCGTCCCTCATAAAATAGCCTGGAAAATGTGGTCTAGCTGAAAATCCTATAAATGCATTATGGCTTTGTAATGAACTCTTGCCATGCTTTTTGTCTCTTACCATTCTCTTTGTGGTTTCCTCATTTAAAAAAAACCAACTTCTGCATCTTTCTCTAATGATGTAAGGAAGTTCAGGGCATAATGATCCAGTCTTCTGTAAATCTGTCTGTATTTTCTAAAAATACATTAAATGGATGTCCCTGGCAAAAGGAACTACTTTACGTTAGAGGGGGTAGTGCCATAATAGAATCTTATAGCTTCACTGAAGGCATTAAGACTGCAAGGCATAAGCATAAAACTCCTTTGTGCAGCTGGCCCAGACATTTCAGAACTGCAGGAGGCTGGTCATTGCCAGAGCTGCAATGAAGGATCCTCTAAGTATAAAGAATGCAAGCAAAATAACCAACGAGTTTTTATGTTCTCTCTGTCAGTTTTGGAGATCCTCTATGGCAATGAAACCAAACTATGACCTGTTGTTCATATCATACCATATCTCCTGGTTTGCAGCTGATAGCATTCAAAATACGTAAGATTTTTTTGAAACACACTCCTATTATTACTTTGCACCATAGCTAATTGTTATGTTTCCTACAGGTGAAGCATATGTGAAATGTTCCATGAGACACAGTTTCTTTGTTAAGATGTCACCTGCTTGTTGATAAAGATTGAGCGCTGCTGCTTTATCGCACAGAATAGAAAGACAGATAGTTGGCATCATGGTCTTTTGTCAGTTATATTTAAACTGGGAACAGCAACAGATTTCTCTATTGTGCAGAGCCTATGTCTAAGATTTCTGTCACAGGAGGACTATGCACTGGTAAGAACAACTAATTACATTCATAGGAATGCCAGTAATTTATAAATTAATATGGAAGATGATTGTTAGAATTTCAATCCAGAAAGAATTGTTCAGATCTGGTTTTTTGAAGCCTTGAAGATGTAACGAGGAAAATAATTTTAAAGGATACAGAAATAAATGTCTCTGTGTCCAGCTCTTGCAGACACAGCTTTAATTAACAATGTGTTAATAACATAATGGGCTGAAATCTATTAGCATGAGATACTACTTAATAGAGGATTTATATTGTTAGGTAACAGCACCTGCCATAAATCTTAATTCTAGACCCTTCTGATTACTTTCTGATCAGAATTACTCTCCAAATGTTACAAACCTAGAGAGTCAGTAATACACACAGATACCGATTCCTCTGGCTAAGGCAAGGGTTTCAACTAATAAAATTTACCTGAGAACAAGGTATCAAATCAGTAGTAAAGTTCTAACTTTCCCTTTGCTGTACTCAGTTAAACCAAAGTTAATGACATACCCTGGAGAATGGTAACCTAAGGAGTAAAGAAGCTAAAGGTGCTCTGGGCAGTTCTCCAAGAAAACAAGTGGGCGTGATCCAAACTTCAGTGGCTTAGTGGAAAGATCTAACCACTTCACAGGACTTTGGCTCACACACCTTATTAAACTGTGCAGAAAGTCTTACGTACAGTTTATAAAATATGTATTCTAAGATACTGCCAAGGTTCATAGAGAATTGTTATTGCAGATTAAATCTGTTATGTAATAAAGGGCAGGACACAGTTTCCAGAAAACCTAAGACGACTCTTTTTGTGCAAATATACATAAATGGAAACGTAACACAAACACAAAGGGTATTTGCGTCAGCAGTAGGGGTGGAAGCAAAGAGACCACGCGGATAAACCATTCTGCCTGACAAGTGTCAGTGGTGAAGGCAGCACTGGGGGGTGGTCTCAGGCCACGATCCATGAGCCACCCAGCCTGAACAGCGGAAGAGGCCACCCAGGTTCAGCCCTTTCCCATGCTGCTTGAAACCAGAAGTAACTGCAGTCATCCCACTATGCCTTTACCAGGATCGAAGAAAGTAAACCCCCTCTGGGAATTTCATTATCCCTCCCTGCAGAAGAGTAGGACCAAATTTTGAACTGGTAGGTAGTATTTAGTTAGATTCCTGTAACCTGATATTGCCATGTTAAAGGAAGGACATGTTCCCACTGCTGAGCCACTTAAGAGGACACGTGATCACTGAATCTGTGTATATTGCATTTATCACAAAAGATGAAACGAATCAACATGACGTATATACTCAGAACAAATTTAATTCAAAACAGACACCACAAAACCACTAACGACCATCATTGTTATTTAATTAAAATGGAATGAATAGGTTAAATCTTCCAAAGAGACAGTGAATGCCTTCAAACAGAATAAAGGCCAGGTGCATGATCGGTATAAAGCAACACAGCTTTATTGTTCCTGGATTTGGGCTGATAGGAGAAGTGGATCTGGTCTTGTTTATGTAGCCTCTTGTTTTTAAATGTTGGGAACACAATGTATAGCTCTTACAAAAAGCACTTTGCTACAAAGAGTTAAAACAATGTCTCAACTTTCTATGAAAAAAATACTGTATTATTTTGTCAGTACAAAAAATTACCTAAAGAACAGGTGTGAGCTTCAAGGATGGACAGAAAGAAAAAGACTTTATCGTTGAAGAAGGAAAGGTACGTAAGGAAAAGTAAGCCCTAAGATGGCTCTGAAAGGATTTACCCCTGTCACAGGCAATGACTACAGGAGAGAAGCTAGTTAGAAACTGGGATGACTGTTAGCTTGACTGAAGAATTTCAGGCTGTATGGTGGTATCAAGGAGCCCAGCCACTGCTCCCTTCCAGCTGGAGCCCCAGTGCCACACTCCTGGGCAGCTCCTGTGTGCCTGCATGGTGTCCTGGGTGCCCCAGCCCCTCTGCAGCCTGGGCTCTGCCTGCTGCGGGGCAGGGTGCCTGCCTGCACCCCTTCCCCAGTATTGCCCTGGGAGGGAGCTGCGGGAACAGCTTTCTCAGGCTTCACTTCCTCTCTGGCCAGATGCTCAGCCTATGGACTCACAAATCTCTGTTGGGGAGTTCAGAAAAATGGTAGGCCAGGCCTAGTATGTGACAGGAAGGAAAATAGCATGAAGCTGCCACTCCTGGCCCCTTTTATTTTGTTGTCTGACCCTTTTCCTTTTGTTTGTTATACTTAGCATAATGGAAGGGAACATCTGGACTCCAGTGACTGCAGACCAAATTTGCATGCATATAGCAGATAATTAAGCACGTGTCTATCTGCAGCTGCAAACAGCAATTGGTCATAAAATAGCTTTGCACACCCCTTCCTGCCTATTCTACTGTTCCCCTCGGAGGGCCCTCTCACGCACGCATCTCCAAAAGGCACTGAGCGCTGGCCTCCATTTATATTTGTAAAGACAGTTGTACAGCTGAGCTTAAACCCGTCAGTATAACTTTGACTAGGATGAACTTCCTCTGATACATCAATTTCTAGTAGGAACTGCTTTCTGAATAAGACATGATTCAAGTGACCCAAACACCCGTGTCTGCATCTCAGCTTAGCTGGGGCTGTAAGCAGGTTTTGTTCCTCTCAGGTCTGAGGAAACTCAGCTCTGGAGAGTCGTTTCTGGCTGCTGATATATTCCATAACTGACTCTTGCCTCTGCAGTTGCCCAAGGCAAATACTGGCTTCTCTATTCCCTACAGCTATAAAGAAGTTTACATTTGCCCTGCAGTTTCCACCCCAGGCCTATGAAGGGCATGTTATAAAATCTTACCGTGTCAAGTAAATACATATATCCTGTGTCTGTCTTTTCAGTTGTAGAGAGTCTCCTGGCAATGAAGCCATAGGTAGCATTTTGCCGCCTAGGATAGGTGTCCTCATTTCTTGTGTAATAGGGTCATATTTTCCAGACAGGTAAAACACAAGCTGCTCAGGCTTGCAGCCAAGAGCCAAACTTTAGAGTCACTTGCAAAGCACAACAAATTTCTAGTTTGGTGAAAACCAAACACTGTGTTGCGTATTCCTAAATTTCAGGCTCCATCATATCTTGTAATTTATCTGTATGCTAAAATGGATTGTAGTAATAGGGCGGGCATCAGCAAGGGCAGGTGCAAGTCGGAGAAGAAAGGGCTGTAGCGTGATCAAAAGGACCACTGTGCCTCAAGCAGGGATTATTCACTGGAATGGCTTCACAATCTGGACAACAGCAACCATTCCATGTGGCCCTTTGCATTTGCTCATTGTATAACTGAGCTGCCTGATCAAGGCTTTCGCTGAGGCAAGAGTCTCATACCTATATATGGTGATCTCTGCTGGAGAATTCCTGTGCATGTTCGAAATAATGTTCTTGGGTATAATTTGCAACATTTCCATTGGATTTCCTTGTGTGTGTTAATAGTAGGTAGGCAAAACAAATTCACACAAATTGCAGAAAGCATCTGCAGCGAGTGCTCATTTGAAAATATACCTGCAGATTTCAGAAACTTATTAAGGCCCAAAGACCTGTTTGACAACAAAAGTTTGCTTTTTGTATAGGTAAAAAAATGAAGTCTCCTGTGTTTCAGTGAGGAATACTGATGTAGGGGTTTTGTGAATGTCCTGCAACAGCAATGTACAAAACAACCCCAGCTGGCCCAAACAAGCACTGTGACACCATCACATGCATCTGCATTTCAGGCATAGCTGTGCTTATGGGAGTACGTTCCAACACCAAATCCAGAAAAAAAGCGTTAAAGCTTTTACTATTAGGGTAGGTGAACTCATTATTTTTATTTTGGGACCAACAGAAAGTTAAAAAAACGTGGAACCTGCTTGATTTTAAGCAGACAGAAAGGTGTGCATTCTGCAGACAGACTTGGGTGCTTATGAAACTGGCCAGTAGCGCTGGTACTTGCTATGTAACACCTACCTGAGTTCAGTAAGACCCATAGCATTTGTGGAATAGTATGGTTACTCATCTCACAACTTCAGTTGTATAAAAAATGGGTATCTACTTTAGATTCTCCTTCCATAATCAATGGAGGGGGGTTAGTTATCCCCCCAAAAAACACACCCACACACCATCTTAAACATATGCCATAAGAGGATATGGCAGCCACCAATCTAGCTCTGGGCTCTGAGCAAGAAACCCACTGAACTAATTCCCTGAAGATGGAGGCAGCGCTTGATTCCACTTTGGTCCTCAGAAATAATTAGACCGCCTTACAGCCTAGCTATAGAAATACCATTGTGCAGTGTTGTCAGCAGGCCTCAGTGAAGAAAGGAACAAGCCACAGGGAATTACCTCCTACTTTCAATTTCAGGGAAAATTTGACATTATAAATGCTTTTGTCACTCATCCTTTTCTGTGTTGAGTTGCCCAAACATTATGTGGTTAGCTCCTGGCATCTCCATGTTACAATGCTGTGCCTCATCATAAGGCTTGGATCTACGACACTAGATTTGCCACCTTCCTATTTTTCAGTGTCTTGGAGCTACCACTGGAAGAAATCTCTATTGAACTCATTGTTTTTGAGATGAGCTGGACACATTGGTGAGCTCATATATTTCTTCCTAGTTTCTGCCTTACACCAAGGAAACGAACATATATGAACTGGGTTTTTTTGGTGCTTTGTATTATTTGAAACTTGAGAACCTAAGAAAAAATTGTTGGCTGACCCCCAAGTCAAAGGGCATATAAAATAAAGAGATGTGAGATAGAACGTACATTTATGTGTACTTGTGTACTTACAACCCCTCTAAAAATAGATAAGTGCAAGAGCTATTAAAATGAAGGAATGGAGGGAAAAAGAGTGGAGCTCTTGCTGGATGAATTGCAGTAGAAAAATGCATTTGAGACGAATGCTAATGGAATGAAAAAATGGGAAAGTGCACTGAGAAAATAAAAGATGATTTCTCCTTGTGCTGTGTCTGGAAGAGGGAATGAAAAAATGGCTTGCAGTAAAAGCACAGCTTTTCTCACTGTATTATCCTGGTTATTGCTGTGTGTAACTCATAATGGCTAAAATTATGCAACTCAGTTTAAGATGCTTGACTGGTACATAGCTCTCAGCCTCACAAAACACTGTTGGTAGAACATAAATAGTGAGTCAGTACAGAATAAGTCACCCAGTATGTGGTTTTAAAAGGCATTGTGCTGTTCAAGGGCAGGGCTTCTTTAAGAATTCAAACACACTTTAAAAAAGAGGAGGGTTATTAAATTTGTTTTTCTGCTGTTACTTTAATAAAAATCTCATTGCATTTCAAGATTTGTAAGTCACTCCTGCGGTCACCATTACATGCACACAGAATCTTGACTTTGCCATCTTCCTTTATCTGCAATGCAGCGTTTCACTTGCACAGCAAACACTGCCACTTCCCATAGTGGGAACTGATTCTGGCAGTCACTGCTCGGAGGAATTTTTAATTCTCAAGAGTGTTTCCCAATTCACTTGACTGACAAGTGCCCAGATAGGAGCACATTATAAACCAATCTGGATAGAGTACACTTACCAACTAAATGGCCTAGGTTTCCAGAAGTGGAAGAATGGATAAGCAGAAAGAGAAATCACTTCTTCTTTTAGAGAACAGGAACCTCAATCAACCACATGCTGCTTATTTCCTTGGGTACCAGGAGATAACACATACATTACTGGTTTTGCTTAATTTCGTGATGGAACTGTGTCTGGGTTTAGAAATGGCCAGGGCAAGCCACAACTCAGAGACAGAATTTTGCTTCTACCACTCCCCTCAGAAAATAGAAGGGAAGCAAGGAAGAAAGGCTCAACGGTTGGAAATTAAAACTGTAACAGATTTAATTGCACAGGGAAAGGGAGTAACAGGTGGGGAAAAAGGGGAAAATATATATCTACAAATAATTTCAACCTGAACCCCGACGACCACCAATACAAGCTCCCGAAAGGTCCTTCACTGCAAAGCCTATGGGGGTAAAAGAAAGTCCAACACACCCTCCCCCCCCAGCACCCGATGCAGTCGGATCCGCAGAGCACGTGGTGAGCTGGTAACAAAAGGCTGGGCTTCTCCTCTCCGGCTCCACCTGGTGACCAGGCAGGAAAAGGAGCGCAGGAAACAGAGAGCGAGAGCGGAAGAGAGAGAGAGCTTCCTGTCCTCCTGGCTTTATAGAGCTTGGCAGGAAATGGGAGGGAATATTGATACCTGATACCCCAGACCCCTTTTCACAACAGGGTCCTAAACTCCACCCCTCCCTCATTGGGTCCTTGCAGCAAAAGCCGTAAGATTTTGCCTGTCCCCTCAAACTATAACAAACTGACAACTCTAAATCTAGCTGGTCGAGTACCAGATTCCAGTTTCTTAAATTCTCTATTAAATTAGATGTTGGATACAGAAAATAATCTCACTGAATGACAAATGTGTGGTTTTTATGTCTGTTTTATAGTTTTACACATCAAAAAGTGAAGAGTGTTCCATTCATGTAAACTAACAGTCTCTTCACATAAACTAGTATTTGTTACTACATAACAGCAAGTTAAAGCAAAGAAGAACACGGCTCTCTCTAGCTATTGCTTCTAGATAATGCTGTAACCTCAGTGTATATAGATATACATACTGCCTGAACACACACTTAATAGAAGATGATCCCTTAACTTTAGGCTTATCCAAATAGACATGATGACATTTCTAGCAAATTAAATGGTTCTCTAAATTAAAAGTTACAACCAGTTATTTTTCTGAGTGAGCAGCAAAAGTGTTCAGACCAAAGCACAAGTTTCACAGACGAAAAGCTAGTATCCAGAAATAAAACCTTTGATATCTGGGGTAGGATCTGCCTCTCAATATGTTTTTTTAGGCTTTTTTCTGTCTGATGATATATGCTGCAGATCATACTGCTTCTTTTAAAAGCCAGTTGCCATGTCTGTGTGTGCAAGCCTCAGAGAAGAGTTTGTTAAAGAACAGAGCACTATGTTCCAGGAGAAATGATTAAACTCCCAAAACATAAGGAACTGAAATGATCAGGGACAAAGATATTAGTAGCTAAGTGTATATGCAAGAGAAGCAGCTCACCATGTTTGTAAGCATATACACGGCTGGCTGACTGCTCAAATGAACATACCCTGTTTGGTCTATTCCAGTTACAGAAAGACAAGATGCTTTAGTCTGAGGCAGTCATAGACTACTGACTGCCTTGGCAGCCTAGCCATCAATGTTAATGCACAAAGTCATCGTGCATTACAACCTCATCAACAGGTAAGAGAACCAGTGCACAGAGAATTTAAGTGGCTTGCTAAAAGATGCAGATGAGGCAAGGTTTCCTCATATATGAGTGACATATGACTATCAGGTGGTGATGCCTTCTTAGGCCTTGAAGTGGTACTCCCATCTAGAAGCATACAGCAACAAGACAATGTGAAAACAGGACAAAAGGGACATCTGCACAGGAATCCACTGTCCGCAGTTTTACTAGTACCGGGAAAGGGAGATTCACATCTCTGCCACAGCTATTTCATAACCTCCCTCTGCCTCTCAAGTTGAGCTCTTGGCTGCCTTCGGTACCCAACCATAAGCCCACCAGGTCTTTCTTTCACACCCTCCTTTCTGTTCTCCTCGACTACTGGCCATTGCAGTTGTGAGTATCCTTCAAAGAGAAGAGTGGAAAGCTGGGTCACACAGCCTTGCCCAGTCTCTAAATGATCTCCTGAACAATCCATCTACATAAATTTGTGTCTTGTGTCACAACAAGCTGTCATCAGTGGGGTCTACTGACATTTTTGTCCCTAGAATTTTTAACAAAATACTGTCTACCCTCAGGCTAGGAAAAATAAGAGGGGCAAGAAGTGCAGATTTCAAAACTGAAAAACAAACATGATGTCTAACATGGCCAAAATAAAACCTCTGTGGCCCAATGGAGGCCATTCTATTTTTGTACTGAAGGACTGAGGAGTAAGTCCCAAATGGAAGTAAAAAAGTACAAATGTTCCTGCCAAGTAATCTTTAAAATAATCTAATTTCAAATTGCATTATGCATCAAGCTGCTTGACACCTGTGAGAAAATATTTACTGCTAAACTAGTGAAAGGAAAATAAGCCTTAGCAAGATATTATGTTTATTGTGTTCCAAACATTTCAAAATACATCCTACAAGGATTTTTGGTTATTTTAAATTAGAAGGATTGGGGGGGAGCACTAACACAAGGGGTGTTTGTCAAGGGTGATACGTTTGCCACAGGTTATCTATGGCCTTGCTGACTACTCAGTTTTCATCATAAGCTTGAAAGTACAAGGGCAGTAACTGAGCAAATAATTAGTCTGTGAATGCTATACGTCTATACGTATAGTTAGATACACGTACATGTATATAGAGGGATATATAGAGAAAAATACTTCACAAATGCATCTAGTCTGTGAAATGACTTCATGCACAATTGAAAATGCAGGAAAACTGGAGGGACCTTCCAAAGCAGATCAGCAAAAATTATTTGAGTATTAAAATTCATGGCCTGTTCATGAAAGGTCAAAGTGAATAGGTTCTTATTTGTTCTAAAAAGTGAAAGACTGAGAGGGTTTCAATCAAGATCCCATAATACAGAAATAAGGGAACCGCATGGGACAAATAATGTTTATATTGTCCAGTTTGGGCAAGACAGCCTACCTCACTCTCCATACACAAAACCATTAAGCTCAGCTGTTTTAATTTGCTATTACCCTCCTGCTTCTATAACAAAGATGCAGTCAATTGTTTTCATTGGCCACTGGAGCAAGAAGAGGGAAAATTTTTTTGCAGACTCCATACCGAAAAGATGTTAAGGACATTTAGACAAAAATGAATTTGTTCTGAGACCCCAGAAAGGACTGGCTAGAACTGGTAGATTTCTGACAATCACATTGGGCTTCACATTTCAGACTCTCTGGCAATACAGAGGAGGTATTTTTACAACCAAATATAGAACTGAACTCTGTAGGAAGTCATTCCTCTAAAGCAAAACATTTTAAACTGGCTCTTAAAAATTCAAGTAGGATGATTATTTTGTGTGGAAGTTTTTCCAATTAATTTTCATAAAACAGGCCAGCATGTGGCTGACGCCTGAACAGAGCAGCTGTTAGTATTTAATACTTGTATATTCCTTTGTTTTCTCCGGAACTGTGTGCATATGTTTGGCCATTAACACATTCTGGAGAAAAAAAATAAAATCCAACACTAAAAAACTCTGTCATTTAGCATCCTTTATATAGCAAAAATTATACACCTTCAAATGCTTCAGTAAAAATAACTGTGTGACTGCACATGAATTTATCCCATTATATGAGTGATTATATATTGGGTCCAGAGCAGCAACAAGTGTGGATAAAAATAAACATTATAAAATATAATAAAAATATGAAAAATATATTAAATTGCTCTAACTTGCTCTGTGCCATCTTTCACTTTCCTTTTTGACTTTCCAAGAAATTTACCTGCTCTGACTGAGAGAGATCGAGAGATCAGCCACCTTCCGTCTGATAACTCTCCATACACAGAAGGCTTCCTGAGAAAAATAGGCAGGGAAAACAGAAAGCTTGTGAGAGGAGGGAGTAGTTGATCCTTGAGTAAAGTCCACTGCAAGAAACAGAGGTCATTCTTCTAATTGTTATTACTGTAATATTCTTTAATCAGAGGAAAGGGTCAAAAGACTCAATCTCAGGATCCTTGAAATGCTTTGGATGAAGAGGCTCATTGAGTCTGTTTTGTTTTACCAGGATATGTATGCACACTCCTTATCTATTGGCAGAAGAGACAAGACATTTCAATAGTCATTTCATGTGTGTGTCCTTAGGCGGGGTTCAGCCCTTAAAATGACAATGCATATTAATAGGAAAATGTGGAGAGCCAGCTCTGAAGATTAGCTTGGCTTTGCAGTATTGCCTAGTTTCTGCACTGTATGGAAAATGCATGATGATAACAGATGCAGAGCTCACCACTCATCAATATTTAAGTGATAAGACACAAAAGGCAGGCACCTTCATCGCTGCAAAACTCAGAGGTGCAGTGTGAGGCACAAAGCCCAAGAACAAGTGCCTTTATCTACTTTAAAAGTACTTGTGAACATCATGATTTTTTTCTTACCAAATACAATATATTCAAAAAGGGAAGATACTCACATTTATGTATTCACTAGCCTTTATTGGCAGTCACCAACACACATAAGACCACCCCAGCTGGTGTGGAAGAGATGGTTATACCCTGGATTCTAACATCCCTTCCTAACCAACAGTGGGACCACACCTGATATTTAACTAGAATAGCAAATCCTCAAAAGGAATTCAAAATTGCAGGAGTGGATTCTGCAGGCTTGTGACTGAGATTGAAAAAGTGTGGCAGATGTCTTTATGATTTTAACTGGTATTTTCAACACCTTATATACATACACAGTCACACTTTCTGCAACACAGAGGAAAAAAGTTAATTCTGTTCTGAAGGATTTTACTTCTCTCTACTTAAATGAGCAATGACTCTTAATTGATGATGATCAAATATTCTAAATCCACTGCTGAAATTTCATCTCCATCTCACAAACTGTAAATTATACCAGGCTTATTGAGGCGTTCCAGGACAGATACAGAGTTTTGGAACAAGACAGGTAAAAAGAAACCCAGCAAAATCAGATTTAGGGCACTCTGAGACAGAAGCAAGGGGTTAGATTGCCTCATCCAGCCACAGTAGAGAAAGGCCCTGGGACAAGTGGGACCTAATTTACAGAGTGTGAAAGTGATATCAAAGAAAACAGGAATATAGGTCTGTTCTTAACTCTTTTCTCTCTGATGCTTATATAAATCAATATGCTTTTCTGTAATAATTTATTCCCTTGCTACTTCAGCTTTTGCCATTCTTTGTAGCTCTTGGAGTTTATAGTAGGGCTAAATTCCATTTAGACTTACAGAGGAAAAACACCACTGAAAAACAATTTTTGACTTGGACGAGTATGTGGAGACGACGACTTGCAGGACTTCTTGCCAGAAGTACAAAGGCAGGGCAGAACTTGGAAAGCTTGTCAAAGGGAAGAGCAATTGAGCATTCAAAGGTACAGGCTATCTTGAACTATGACAGCGGTGTCCTGCAAAGGGGCTATAAAACCACTACAATTCTGTGTCTCTTACAGGACATGGATATTGTAGCCACTTTGCATCTATCTAACAACTTCTGGGAAACCCGAGTAAAAGTCTTGGAATTTAGGCTACTTATTTTAATAAAAGCACAGTTCTTGCTCATTGTCGATAGCTTTATTGTCCTGGACTAATTACAAACTAGCTGCCTCAATCTGTTTTCATGAGAGAGAAGTAACACAGGCCACAGTAGCATGGGTTATTCAATACCGCACTGCAGTGAGCTTCAAGGAAAGAGGAAAGCTGGCCACCCACTGGCCCCTCTACTGAAATTGCTGGCTGATGAGTGCCTATCGTGCTGATGATAGTACACTAGCAGGAATTAAAAAAAAAAACAACCCAAAACACACAAGAAAGATGTTTAGAGTGTCGGTAGACTGGAAAGTAAATACAAGCTTTGATTAGCAAGCACAAGTCATCTGTTCTGTTCACTGTGGTTTCCTCACTCCCCTGGCCATTTTTAGCAGTGTGAATCAGCAGTACCACATCCTCCATGTGAATCAAACTAACTGTAACCCATCACAAGACCTCATCTGCCGTTACAGGGCAGGCAGCGAGACTTGCAGCCCTGCCGATTTCAAATCCAGTCCTACAGGAAAACGCGGTTCCAGTGCAGTTGACACCACCACGGACACTATAAAACTGCTGCTGCTCAGCTGCTGAAGCCAAATGGCAGATGTTTACCAGGTTTTACTGGATGTTTACTGGGTTCTAATGTGTTACTTCTTTACTCGCACAGTTGAAATGCAGTTTCATTCTGACAATTTCTTTTCCATAGATTTATAGCTGTGTTTCTAAAGGGTTGATTTAGCTACTCATGTCTTGAGCTTCAAAATTAATAGCTAGCTACTGGGTAGTTATAAAAGCATTTGTCACGGAAAACAGACTATCAGTGCCAGCCCTGAGGAAGGTCTGGAGCAACTGGGTGCTAGAAAGAAGATATCGAAAGAATTTTAGCTCCTTGTGCAAGGGGCCAAAAAACCACAGGGAGCACACAGTGCTGCTACACTGTTTTTCAGACACAGGAGCTAGGAAATGGCGTAGGTGTTTCACAAGGGACTCGGCTCTTCTCTGCTTCTCAGAAATGGTGCTTGGAGATAGGAGTTAGCCTTCTCTGTGCTGAGTTCTCAAGGAACCAATAAGAAGATTCATTGCCTCTTGATCAAATCGATTACGTATGACTAAAGGAAAGGACATTATAAACCACTCCACCATGAATTCCTGCCCACAGAATCCTGCAGGGGAGACAACCTTAACATAAGTAAATTTTTTTCATCTGGAATGCAGTGCCCTGCACACATCTGAGATGGAGAATAAAGATCATAACTGCAACCTGCAACTTCCTTTTAGCAAGGCTGCTTGAATTCCTAGAGTCCAAATTTCACAAATAACCTGTGGATACATGGGAGAACACATTGTTCCCCATTCACGCTGTGCTGACTTCCCACAGATCCCTAAGGATTTCCAGGCTGTGCAGATCATGCTGTTTTGGAGATGTGCATTGTAACAGAAGGCATGTTCTCTTTAAGCACCCCTCTGAGTATCCAGTATCAGTGAGACAGAGGTGCTGGGAATCAGCCCAAGGGCCCAATTCACACCTGACAGACTTCAGAAGCCTCCCAGCACTAGGCAAGCCTCGCCTTTCAGCCAGCCTGGTCTCCAGAGGTTTTTGGTGCAGAACATTTCCTGAGGTGGTGGTAGCAATTCCCATGAGACATGTACAGAAATATTGCTACTTGATTCACTGGAAGACAGATGTTTTTCTTGATGGGAAGAGGGGTTGCTACTAAAAGTGGAGTGTGGTCCCATTCTTTTGTATGGGAGCAGGGGGAATTATGATCCTTAAATTTCCAGGAGGGCAGCTGTAGCATGGCCCCAGCTGTCAGGAATCAAGACCAGGGGTTGTAGGCAATAGCCTCTGTCTACCCCTAAATTTAAGTGCAGCAAAGAAACCCTCTGCCTGTGAAGGAAGGTAAAAACAACATGGGGTATTTTCAGTGCCTGGGTACTTGGCCATTTTGGGTTGGAAGAGATACATTTCTGCAAGTGTACTTTCTCACCTATCCTGTGCTTGGAAACACCTGCCAGACCAGCCTGCATCCGAACCGAACCTGCGAAATACTGCGTTTTGCTGTCAGCTTCGCGGGCAAGTTCGCATTGCTGCTAACAGAGAGAGGTACACGTCAAGAATTAGGGATCAAATTCCTAGAAACCCTACAGCTTCCCAGCCTGGCGCTGGGGAGTCGCGAAGTCACCGCGGCACACGAGGATCTCCCGCCTCCGTGCTAGCGGCTACGGCCGCTGCCTGGGATCAACGTAACAACCACCACCACCACAAAATAAACTGAAAAATCACTTCCCTGAAGAGGGAAAGCTGCATTATGACAGGAGGGATTCTCCACTCCCCATCCAAGGCCCGGCTCCCGCACCCCACCCGCGGAAAGCCCCGGGGTGCGCCAGCAGCCGCCCCGCTGCGCTCACACCGCGGCGAGGGGAGGGGAGGGGAGGCAGCACCGGGGGGAAGAAGCCCGGAGGGGGACAAAACCAGCACGCTCCGTACACCAGTTCCCTCCGAGCCGGGCGCCAGCGCCCGCCGTGCCTTCCCGGTGCCAGG
>VZRW01009703.1:81851-104721 GCA_013398125.1 Aegotheles bennettii
GGCGGGCTGGGGCAGGGCTGGGGCAGGGCTGGGGCAGGGCTGGGGCAGGGCCGGGAGGGGCCGGCGGTGCCCTGGCCCCCTCTGCTGCGTGTCCCTGCCGCGGGAGGGTGACAGGCACAGGTGCGCCTGGGGACCGCTCCGGCGTGATCGGGTGTGATCGGGTGCTGCTGCTTCCAGCCGGCAAAACGGGCACAGACACAAGGGCCTGGAGCGCTGCCGTGACTGCCTTCAGGCTGCAAGAGTATCTTGGTAATCCCCCCGTCCGTCCTGCCCGGGTCTGTGCGGTGAGCAGGGACGGCATTAACACCTCTGCGTAAGCTGTATGAGAGAGAAGATCGCCTATAGCTGCCCTCTCTGTGCCAGGACTAATGCGTTCCTGCAGGCTTGAGCTGCTGTGATTGCACATACGGTCTAAATAATTAATATGTGCTATACTGCTGTAGTCTGTATGCTTAAAAAAGACTTTGATTGACTTAAATTAGCGCTTCATAGTGATGGTGTACTCACGTGCTTAAGTCTTATTTACAAAAAGGGTGCCTGGAGGTAAGAGTCAGGGGAGTGAGATAAATTAAGAAAACCCCCCTTCACAGTGAAGTTGTTATTCCATTACTATGTACCTGCCACAGTCTAACATTAAACATGCCATTCTGTCTTTAGGATGTACTACTGTACTACGTACACAGTACTGTTGTGTAGAACTAATTGAAACATTGCAGGTGTTGAGGTCCCAGTTCTGTGTTTCTCAACACACATAACATGTGGCTCACGTTCATGTGGAGTTGCACCATGTGAGTTACTTATTCCTAGAGTCCGTTGGAGTGGTCAGTTGTTATAGGTATCTAAGGAACCTGTTGGTTTGGGAACACTTGATGAGGTTTCCTCCCCTCCATTTTTTGTTGTGTTATGCCATTGCTTTGTGTTAGTAGTGTGAATCTGGAAGTAGTCAAGGAATTCTAAACATGTGATGTTCCTTGTATTGTATAGTAACACTAGGGAGTAAAATTGTTAAGATTCCTATTTTCAAAATGCAGTTTAATCTTCCCATGAAAGGGTGAATAATGATCTCTTCTGCAAATTGTTCTCTTGGTTATCTAGAAGGTTTATTACTAAGGATTTTTTAAATATGGAACTTGTATATCTTTTTTCCAGGTGAGGGCTTTTTTTTTATCAAGAGGTGCCTCTAAGTTCAGTGACCTGTTTGATCTTGGACTTTAAACACTACCTGCAAGGAGTAAATAGGAATGTCTTTGTTAGGTTAAGCGGGTTTATGATTCATAAATTGATAATCACTGTCTTAGCTTCTAAATGACAGTGAAAAATCTCTAGCCCCATCTACCTCTTCCCGATATTCATATCAGGGTTCCTCTTGCTGTGAACTAGTAGACCTTTATTGATTTGCAGATTAGCTGTGTGTTGAAACTTCACGTTAGATGTGGGAGATGCAGCAAAGAATGCACAATTTCCTAGCGGTTATCAGATGTATCCTAGAAGTAGAGAGGAAAGGAAATATTTTTTCAAATGAAAGCTTGTAGGTTTAAGAATCTACAATGTTTTGGAAATTCAGTAATTTAGCAAAACTTCAGTTTCATTAACCACATCATCTAAATTAGTTATAACTGTTTCTTAGAAACTATAGGTTTTGCTTCTGCTTTCTATTACTTTATTTTTCTTTATTTGCCACCTGAAGGATCTTGTGAAATATTAATTCAAATCAGTGCTGCTATCTTTAGGGGACAGTAGACAACCTTGATGAGCCTAAGGACAGCTGTCATTCCAAAGCAGGCTGGATCTGTTTCTTTCTTTGCTGTTCTGCATTTTTGGATCTTCCAAAAAGCTGGCTGATGAGCCCAAAATTAGTTATATTTGGAAGCTGGTCATGATGCAGTCCTTGAGGAAGCCAGAGTAGAAGTGGTAGCTGTGTTTCATATATATAACTGTAGCAGTAGAATCTTGCCTGTCAAGAGTGGCGGTACTTTGAAATAATTGACTACAGGACCATTGTTTCTGTGCTGGGCATGGAAGCATAATATTTTGTCTTTTGGTGTTTAGAACTCGTGTATCTATTTAGAACCCAAAGAAGGTGTCTGTTGTGTGTCAGATACAACATGTAATTGGAACTGCATTGACTGTCTCTGTAAAGCATTGTAAAACTTTGAGTACCTGTGAAAGCTGCAAGACACATGGAGGTTAACCAAGGACGTAGGCATTGGAGATGGAACCCACAGTCAGCCCCTGGGATGGTATCGTTTTGGTGGACCACCCTGACACTAGCAAGAAAGCTGAAGCTGCAGTGTTCTTTTTCCCTTCTAGCTTTGTGGATTCCTAAATACTTAAGAAGAAACTGTCAAAAGACCTTTTTTTTTTGCTGATTCTTCACTTTTTACGAGCATTTGCAATTCAGAAATAATTTAAAAACTTCCTCCAGCTAGGAGGAAATAAGATAATGTCAAATATAATCAGGAGCTTTTAAGCTGAATGTTGACTCATAACATAAAGCATAGGATCAGGGATATTATCTTACAAGAAATCCAGCAGTCTTCTGTCTCCTACCAGGGAAACATTTGACTCTTTGCATGAATGATTCTTACCTCCGAGAAGACTTCATAAAGTTTTCGATTTGCATCTGAATGACAAGAGAAGTGGTACAAGATGGATAAGTAAAATGTAACGTCATCTCCAAAGAAGAAAATGAAGATGATGTAGAGGAATCATGATTCTAAGACAAAATGTGTGAAGATGTGAAGAATGGGGTCAGTGTAGGAAAACATGCTGTACAACCTGCTAGGGTAAAGCAGAACACGGAGAAGAATGGAAAGTTGGAGCAAGTAGAAAAGCGAGAAAAAAGCTTAGTACCCATACTTTAAAAACCTGAAATTATTAAAGTCATGACACACAGTATACATATTAACAGACATGCAAACTTAAGTAATGGACCAGAAATTCCATTGTGGGTAGGTGTTTGAACCTAATGTTACCAGTTGAAAATGGTGTCTGTGGCTCAATACTTGTGACCTAAATATAAGTTGAGATGAGGTTACATTAAGCCAGCACTGATCAGCAGGTAGATCATGGCCCTTGTATGGGCAGTCTTAACTGCTGTCGAAATTCTTGTTTATGGAACTGGGCAAAGGAACCGTAAGAACAAAAATTAAGTGATTTAGTAGATGTTTCAGTAGCTTCTCTAAAGAAAAGGACAGCAGGGTGGGAACTGATGTAAGTCAGTCGGGGGAAGGCTGATGGCATCTTAATTGGCAGTGTGAGAATAAGTCGTGAGTGCCTTAATAGCAACCCCGTGTGCTTCGTTTATTGCAGCAATAGCCAGATGAGCAGCTGCTAGATGGATGTGTAGAAGAAAATCGCTTCCCTCATACATCACTCTCTTTAGCAGCAATATTCTAAATGTGTAATAATTGTGTACCTTAGGTGGGATTTCTTTGTTTAAGACTAGGCAGAGCACATTATGGTAATAGGGATGCACATAAAAGCAGTATCAATTTTCCAGCTATGTGGATAGGTTTGAAAAATTTTAAGTGTTCTACAGTTTAACTCTTCAAGACCTGTGTACATAGAGATTATCATGTTGAATGTGATACTTAGTTTTGTGACCTTCCTGACAGACAGGTGTCTCCAGAAGAAGTGGTAAAGAGGTCAGAGAGGTTGAGGGATCCTTTTGGCATACAGAGCAAAATCTGGTAGCTGGAAATCCATCGGAAGGTGACAGAGAAGTAAACAAAAATCTGAGTTCATAACTCGGAAATTAGCAGTCAAGCTTGGTGGAGGTTGCAGAAGAGGTGTGATAATAAGGTGATCTTATTTTAAGACAGAAGAAGTTACCTTTGTGAAACATACAGATACATACAGATACTGTGAAAGGCTTTTCACTCTTGCTGGTACACCTGTTCTTTGATCTACTATTTCTAGTAAATTATTTCAGGCTATTGTGATGGGATGGGTGTATTTTTGTTTGAATATACTTCTGGAGCTCAGAGGTGCTGAGAACTTGTATGTTGTCAGTTAGCCTGCTATAGTTTGTCCTGGAAAGTCATTTCACTTGGGTTAGTTAGACCTACAGAGGAAAAAGATTTTGCAAAAGTCCATAATTCTTATGGATTGTAGAGTGTGCAATTTGACAGTACAAATTGGCAGATACGTAACAACTAACTTGTCTCTCAGCTTTGTAACTACTTTTCAAAGTAAAATTGCAATTTAAAATGCTTCTGGAAATTCAGTGTGTTAATATCCTGGTGCATCTAAACTTGACAGCCTGAAGTTAGAGCAAAACAATCCCCTGTTGATTTATGTAAGGACAAAACAAATCTGGTAAAAACTGAATGGGACAGGGCCACAAAATTATTCTGTTTATGTTGCTGAATTTCACTTTTTGATGTGTATTTCTAGTGAAAATAGAAGTGTATGCTAAGAGCTTGTTTAACAATTAAAACAAAATAGGGCTGATTATGAAACATAAACTAAACCTAGATCTGGCATTTGCAGTTCTCAGTGTGTCTTAATACTGTAATGCTTTCGTGACACTTATATTGCCTTACCCAATATTAGTGTGTGAAGTACCTGGGATGTGTACTTGTATGATGACCTGTCTTATGTTTGTAGTCTCACAAGTATTTTTTAGAATATATTCTAGAATAATCTGTGGTGAAATAACGACCAAAGGATTTATGTGTTTTTGCAGTGAATTCCTCACCTTTGTATGTAGGTTATATGTATTTCTGCCTGTCTTAAAATGTAGCTGTTTCTATATTTATCTGTGAGCTTACATTAATTCTTAATTTTTCATTATGCTTTACTCTCCCACTTTGGAGGAAAACAATTTGTTTAGTCTCAGCTTGAACATCACTGTCAGTATGATAACTGGAGCTCTTAGTGGACTGTAGTTAAAATAGCAGTGCCTAGAAGAGCAGGGAGGAAATGTTGGTGGATTAATTACATTACATAAATTTAAACCTGAGCTAGGTTGTAGTAGCTTTAGAAGCTGATGTATTTGGAAAGGAAATACTACCGTGGAAATGAATGTAGAAAAAAGAAAATACTGGTAAGTAATTGATTTTTCTTTGGCATGCTTCAGTCATGTTTTTTGGGTTTTTTTAATGGTGAAATTGGACTGTATTATCTTGGTCTCATTAAACCAAGGCTTAAAACTCCTGAATGTTATCATCATATGTGAAAATGGGGCATGGCAAACACCTTTCATCTGCAAGTGAGTTATTGTCTTAAAGATATGCTATGAATGAGGTGAATTAATTGGGGTTTATTCAGAGAAGCAATGTCTCGTATACCACTGGTTTATATACATGGAAGAAAGGCATACTTCAGTGCTCTTAAGCTTATGAATAAAGTTTAGTTGTACGTACCAACTTTATTGATATGTACAACCTTTTAGTGTGGTATCTTGGAGAAACGGTGTTAATTGCACTTTATTTTATTGAAGTTATCTGTCTTTTAATGCAGATACCTTCTGAGTCCTAGTTTGATAGGTGAGGTGCAGACAGTGTTTTACAAAATGTCTAGAGGCTGATTTTTTTTCTTCGCCATTGAGCTAGTTAAAAGTCTTGATTTTGCTTTGCTTAATGGCGGTTATTGCTTCAAAGTAGCGAGGACAACTTGTGCAGTGCAGTGTCCCTGTGCTCCTTTGTATTCAGTTCCACAACTCCTGTCAACATCTATATGACCATTAGTTTGTTATTAGTATTTTCTCAAGTATTGCCTCAGTTGTTTGTGTCTTAACTTTTTTGAATCTGTCAAAAGATGTAAAATCACGTTGGATGCTGAAGGTCACTTATAAGGAGATTGAGCCAAGGGTTAGGTTATTTTGATGAAATTGTGTGTTTCTTGGAAACTCACTGTCGTCATTAGCTAAGCCTTAGTGTTTACTGGGACACTGCGGTGCCATTGCAAACCTTTTTCCTGGCTCTTAAGGAAAAGATAACGCTAAACTGCTGAAGAATTTATCAGGCAGCATTATATTCACAAAGATTAAGCACTGAGTGTGGTTTTTGCTTAAAATGGAGTTTAAATGCTGAAATTACCTTTACAGTGGCAGCTTTATGGAAAATAACTTGTTGTGTCTACCCAGTGACTACATAGGAATGTGGCAGAAGTGTTCCTTATTTTGTTTAGCGATGACAGAAACTCTGCATGAGGAGCTCCTGCAGTGAAGTTCTCATGTTTTGATTGGCAAACATCATGGTCTCAACAGAAGCATCTTCCAGACACAGTATAATATTATGCATCATGTTTTCATGCTTTCAGGGTCCTTATGTGCTGCAGCCCATATGTGCTGTAATGGCAATGCTTTTTATAGACTGAGCAACTGAAAATTAAAAAGGGCCAATCTGCAACATTTTGTCTCATGTATTACAGCTGGTGATAATTTCAGAGAAGAGTGGTGTGGTTCATGAGTTTTTTGTTGTCTCATCTCTAATCGTGGTGGAAGAATTGTAAACAGTGAGCTGTGAGTGTCACAGTGCATGTGGGGAAGCAGTTTTGAAAGATGAATATTTGGGGAAAAATCTCTGCTTTATTTGGACAAATAAATGTTAAAATACTTACACAATTTTAATTGCTAGCAGTCAGCACTTCAATATCTTTTGTAATCTTGGAAGAGCAGCTGGCTCTCAACTGTAACTAGCTGCCCCGTTCTTAACATAGCATTAAAATTTACCAAAAAAAGAAATATAAAGGCTTTTAAAATATATATTTAAATGATGGTTCCTTCACACATATATATGTGCACTCTTAAGAACAGATTCTTAAAGTTCTGAAGA
Organism: Aegotheles bennettii; assembly: GCA_013398125.1. Lineage (NCBI taxonomy): Eukaryota > Metazoa > Chordata > Aves > Caprimulgiformes > Aegothelidae > Aegotheles > Aegotheles bennettii. The sequence goes on from VZRW01009703.1 coordinate 88,634, forward strand.
GAAAAGAAAACCAAATTTTTCAGAAAAGTTTGAATAATATGCTCAAATTAGTGTATATATAGAGTTGCTGAAACAGCATATATATGCCATTTGATTCCAATTATATTCCTGTTCATTCAGTTGTAGTGGTTTCACTCCCAAATATGGCCATTATTCAAGTTGGTCTGTTTTAAAATACTGTTCCCACAGGCAGGGACTCCGTTACCTCTAAAGCTGATGTGTTTCATTTTTAAGCTTCAGTAACTATTTATACAACCGGAGGATCAATTTTATAAATTCATAGAAAACAAAAAGTAGTGTAGAACTTAGTGTTTAACGTGCAATACTTTTACTATTTATTCTACAATTCCACAATATTTAATTTGTTTTTATGTTTTGCTGATAAAGCTCGTATCTTGCCAAAGTCTTAAGGAATGCCTGGATGATACTTTCTTCTAAGAGCCAAGTGTATGTGTTGCGAAGCTTATTTGATTTTGCTTATGCACATTTCAGAGGGGAAAAAAAACACTTCAAAATCTTGATTCTGTTGTGCAAAGTTTTAGTAAGAGTGTAATACTTCTAAATTTTACAAGTAAACATTTTACAGCTGTTCAGATGCTCAAATTTTAGTTATTCCATTAAAAAATAATTTCTTTGGATCCAGTCCTGGTAGTGAACTAAAATTTTCAGTGTGGATGGAAACTTAATGTTCAAGAAATGTGTTCTAAAAATCTTATGAAAAATGCAAACCTAGTTAACTATTTCTTATGTCATGCTTTTTTAGTTTTCTGGTTATATTAGAAGATGATTGTGGTTGACTTCTTTTAATTCACTGTGCTAAACAATCTTTCTCTGACAATTTTCTGTTCTGAATGGACTTGAGTGTAAAAGATTGATTACACAGAGATGCCCACCCGCTTGTCTCCCCTGAACTTCTTCCTTTTCTCTCTGAGTAGGTAGATACAAGGAAGCTCAAAAATGAAACATTGGATTTATTTTTGAGCTTTCTTGAAAGTATAAGTGCAACTTTGTACATTACATTAACACCGAAAGGTAAAATTTCTCAGATCAGTTGAGTGCAGTAGGCGTGACCTGGAAATGTCTGGTGGAGGTTATGTGCTGTGGAGTATGGGGATGAGACTGGTTGCTGAATGGGTCCCACATGCCCCGTGGGTTCAAAAGTGGATTGTGAGAGCGCCATGTGCCCTCTGCAGCAAGAGCTGGTTCTGGAAGTGCCAGCAGCAGCAGGTGTAACTTGTGCAGCTGATGTCTGCTGCTCTGTGTAACACAGTTGTTGGAGAGAATGGTCCAGGTACTGAATAGCAGAGGCATTTACTGGCAGCAGGTGTTCCTGTTGGCCTGTCAACAAAGGGGAAAATACATAACCTATTTTTCTTTGAAGAAATAATGAAAAAATGTGGCAAGCTATGTTTATTTTGCATTGATTTGTGTATCCAGAATTGAGCAATGTGTGTGTATGTATATGTATATGTGTGTATATATATATGTTTATATATAAAAAGGGAAGATTTTTCAGTTTTAACCTGCTGTGTTTATCTTCCCTGTTTTTCTTTCTTCTTGTTCATGTCCTTTTAGCTATTAATGATAAATCAAAAAAGTGAGAAGCAGTGGGAAATTGATGACTATCTTTTAAAAAATAATCTTTTGTGTTATAGTGTGGCTTTACTATTAGAAATTAATGTTGTAATAAACAATATACTGTTTTTTCCATGTTTATCAAGTGCTTGACCTATTTTAAAAATCCCATCTGATGCTTACAGAATTAAGTTGTAAACAGCATAAGTATTGTACTGTAGCAATAGATGTATTTGCAGCATAAATGTTACTTCTTAAATCCTGGAAGTCAGTGTTTTTTATATTTTATTTTATTTTTTTCCCTCCTGGAGTGCTGTGTGTGTTTCATCCTTACTTCAGTAGTGATATTTATACAAGGACACATAACCTGGCAGCCCACCACTAAACAGTGCGATCAGTGGTCCACTGAGATCTTGAAATTATTCTTTTTTTTTTTTCTAATGCCTTCTGTGTGACATTACTGGAGCCTCATGGCCTGTGTGACTACACTAGTCCTGAAGCTTGAAACCTGCCCCATATATTACCAAAATTTTGTCTGCCTATGTTTTTTGATATAGCAGTTGAATTTCACCCTTTTGGAATATCCCTGCAAACAGAATAGGTGAAACATCTTAAAACTATTCCACATAGTGTAGTAAGATATGTATTCTGGGCTTGAAAAATAGCAGCTATAAAACCATAAGACTTGCACAAGGACTTTGCATTAACTTAAATTTGTAGGAACATGGAGAAATGGGAATCTCTTTGTTGAACCAGATAACGTTTGCCTGCTAGGTCAAAACTGTAGTTATGGATCATAGAGAAGACTAGAATTAGCAGGTTTTTAATTTTCTGTAGCTGCAAAATTTTTTTCACCTGTACTGTATGTATTTTGATGACAGTGGTTTCTCTTAAAAAATATCTACAGCTTAGTGCTTGGAAAAAAAAAATGAAGTTGTATTTGAGTCTTTGTAAAAATGTTGAAGCTTTTGGCTTTCTGGTTCCATTATATCTTGCAGAATAATGCAACGTCTGTTTGTAACTTAATACAAAAAAACCCAAGATTTATTTACTGATATATAAGTTAAAATAAAGAAATGCAATATTGGTCTTTACAATAGAAAATATGTGCAAATATAATAACTACATTTTGTTTTCTTTACAGAAACCATAGCCCGTTAATGAGTTTTGGAGCCAGCTTTGTCAGTTTTTTGGTGAGTAGATGGGAGTAGAGGGTGCACATCTCTTCTCTTGTGGTTAATGTTTGTATGTGCATGCGTGTGTTCATAATGGTGAATACTGTAATTTGTTTCTTTTTATGAGACTTATTTTTTTCAAAGTTGTAGATCAAACATATCTAGAAAATAAGTCATTATGTTATATAAAACTTGTTTACTCATGTGGCTTTTAAATAGAAACGAAACATTCTGTTATTCAGCTGCTCAAGTTATGAAATATTTATGTGTTCCAATAGAAGAGCCATAATAAAACCCTCTCAAATGAGCAGTAGAGATTTTATTAAAATAATACTCAAAAATGCCATTTTCTTCATCAATAGCTTTTGCTATTCAAAATTTCTCCATCCATACTGCCAGGTGAAAGTTGTTAATTCAACCCATTCACATTGCTTCCTTTTAGAATGTAGTTCTTACTGATAATATTGACTAACTAAAGAGTTGTAATGAGCATGTTAGGTCTGTTAAATGCTTTTCTTCTTTTTTTGTAATGTATTAAAAATTAGAATATCATATGTAAAACTGAGCAGATGTATTGGAAAATGTTTGGGTCGTAGTTTTTCAGACTGTCCTTATTCTGACTTTGCTGCTTAATCTTAGATTGCACCAGAAATTTTCTATGGTAATACTCTTTTTAAAGACAGATTTTATTATAATATGCCAGAAATAGGCAAGTTGTAAATGAAATTAATTTGAAATCTCTCTAGTGACTGTGCAATATGGAAAAATACATTGGTTAAGAAACCTCTTGGGGCATATGCTTGCTTTTAAGTCAGTGGAGAGGAGAAAGGAAAGAGGGGGAATCTCTCATCAGTCTTGCTTATCTGAATTGATGCGCTGAACCAGTGTAACACCACAGTGCAGCATCAGTGGGTCTTGAAAATATCTTGCTTAGTTACTGTTCTAAACATAGCAGCAGCACTTTGTGTGCCTGTGTCATTCAGAGCTTTTGTTTAATAAAGCATCAAGAAAAGACATTACTTATACTGAAATTCTTTCTGAATTGGTTCAGCAGGAGTTGAATGCATTTTTTTTCTGCCTACATATGTAGGAATTGTGGTTATTATTTAAAAAAATGCAATAGCTATTACTTGATACTTACTTTAGGGATCTGTTATTTATGTGAATGAATTTTGTATAAAAGTAGTATCTGCACAGATGGAAGTCATGCCTTACATAACAATAGTTGAAAATTAATATATATGCATTTTTATCTGCTTAATGTAATGTGACAGTATTCACTTTGACTCCCTATGAAGCTTTGTTAAGACAAGGAGTTAGGATTTAGTATGTTCTCATTTATCTTGAAATTTTGGTAAGCCACACTCAATCCTCTAGTTTGTTGTTTCTGTGTAGAAGTATGTGTACAAATGTGTGTGTCTATTAGTATGTTTTTAAAAGTAAGTTTTAGTCAAGTTTTCATAAAAACTGTAACTCTCCTATAGTTTTTGTAGAATTAAAAATATTTGTGATTTTTATCATTCAAATCTGTTTGTTTTTTGGTAGAATGCTATGATGACATTTGAAGAAGAGAAAATGCAGCTAGCATGTGATGACTTAAAGGCTACAGAGAAACTTTGTGAAAGTGAAGAAGCTGGAGTTATAGAAACAATCAAGAATAAAATTAAAAAGAATGTAAGACCATTATTTGTAAAACACAGAATTGTGTATTGGATAAATATTTCTGGAAACTTCCTTTCCTCTTTGTGTTTTGAATAGATGGTTTTTCATATGTGAAGAGCAGTTGAGATTAATAATAAATTTAGAAATTAAGCCAAATATTTTTCTTGGATTTCCTAAGAGTCAGATTGTTCCACTTCTAAAGCAGCACGCTGTGTTGATGTTAATCATTATTTTCTTAACCCTTTTTTTTAACCTCAAATTACTAACCTACTAAAATTATTTCAGGAATAATAATTGTGGCCTGTCTAATTCAGGCTAACTTTAATTCATACATGCTCTAGTAATGTTCTGAAGTTGTGACGTTGAGGCTGTGGAGTGCTGTGTGCCAGGCATATTCCTAGGGAATTTTCCTTCCTTTTTTAGATTTTTCAATTCTAAATAATGAAGGAAGAATAAAGCGTGCAAATTGAGAACTAGTTAAAGCAGTAGTATAGAAATGTTGAGTGAATGGTCTGCCTAGTGTGACATAGCAGATCCAGAGCAGAAAAAGAAGTTACTTCTCTTTGGTATTTAGTTCTTGATAAAAAGTATTTAACCTGACATACTTAACTCTCTGCTCTTAAGAGGCACTGTGTTTTCCCTGTCATTTATGATACATCCTTTGATGTGCTCTTCATACCTAACATCTTTTAGTTGCATGTCTGTATTTAGTAATAATTAGATGGAATTTAAATATGTTCTGAATATTTGTAGAATCTCAAGAAAAATAGCTGATAGCAAATATGTAAGCTTCCCTGTTTATTAACTAGCAGCTTGCTTGATAAGCTATCAAAGAACACTTAACATAATTTTGCACTTCAAAATTCTGTGTTAATTTAGTAGCAATACTACCACTTACAGTTAATTTTGAATTTTTAATTTGTCAGGTTTAAACTAGTATTCTGTGTTATCTTAACTGTTAACATTTTTCTGTGCTCTGTGTTTGTGTATTCCAAACAGACTGATGGACGAAAATCCACTCTATCCATGATAGATCGTCTACAAAGACAAATAATTGTAGCGGACTGTCAGGTCTACTTGGCTGTGCTCTCATTTGTAAAACAGGAGTTATCAGGTGTGCTTTAATGTTTAGATATATTTTTTGCATGATATCCTTTTAATGATGCTTAATCGTAAAGTGGCAGGAAGACATCAGTAAAGGTGATTGTTTTGTAAGAAAGAGCACAGTTCCATTTGAAACATTCCAAGATTGGTACACTTGCACAGGTATTGTTCTGCCTTTGTGTAGGTAGTGGTATCATAAACCAGGATGAGATGGAATACTACAGATTACAGCTTTCTGCTTTTTTCTTATCAACAATCATATTCAACTGATACTCCTTAGACAGGTTGGAATCCCTTGCATGTTCCCATAGATGGCTTTGAGGAGTCGGTACAAAGATGTGTAGCATCTGCATGCTTAATGTGGCCTGCAAGATAAGAGACCATCAACAGCTGAAGTCCAGGCCACCTGGAAAATCCTAATATCCTATATGCATTATGTTTCTGACAACTCAGGGGCATGACAAACTGCCAGTGAAAGTAATTTTAAATGAAGAGTGTTGAAGATGAAACTGCTGAATCAGTTCTTATTCTCTGGTCACCAAAGTGCATCCTTGTGTGCCAAAGAGGTTAATCTTGTTGTGTGTTGAATACAAGCCTCCTTGTCTCAGCTGTGAAACTGTTTCTAATGTTCTCTTGCATTCCTGGATCTCTTGCATAATCTTAAAACATGCCTTCATCCATCAGTTTATAGAAAATGTGGTCAAGGTCATATACAAAGTGAGCGCGTTGCCAAGTCCTTATCAAATCAATGAAGATGAAGAGATGGCAGTCAGACCAGATTGTCAGTGAAAACCCTGCTGGTCAGCTGAAAGGAATCGGGGAAATAACATTCAGGTTATTTAAAGTAACACTGAGATCTTCAGTGAAGGACATAATGCTTTCTGTGATATGCAGACTTGGTTTCTTCCAAGCCATGGCATCAAGAATGTGTTCGGTTCTAGCTAGCAGAAATTCAGGGGGTATTTCTGTCTGCTCTGTGTAGTGCTGCAGAAAGATTTTCTTACTATTTTTGATGCAGTTCCGGGTTTTCATTTGTGTTTTTTTTTCCCCCCTCTTGAAGCTTTTTTCTTAGTTCAGTATGTATTCTGCAGCTGCATAACTAGGTTGGATGCTATAACTGAGGGTGGTGTCTGTTCCCTTTTTCTTGTCTGCTGCTCAAGAGAACTGGTGGGTAGCAGAGTACTGCAGAACATGCAGTATATTTAGGCTGCTCTACTGAGTAAAAAAATTACCTGAAATCTCTAGTTAGAATTCCAAGCAATTAAATGCCACGTCGGTGACTGCTAGTTACTGCTGTTGCTGAACTGTTGGATCCATATTTCAGGTTTTTGAGTATATTATCTTTCTGATTATGTATAAACATCCTTTGGTTTTGTCATGATTTCTGTACAGAAATAGCAACCAGATTATTGAAGTGAGTGTAATTTTTAAAAATAAAATGCATTCTTCAGGGGCAGACAAATATTTCTGATGAGTGGATGGGTGAAAAATTTCTTGGTTTTCTTCCTGAAACAGTTTGACAAGAAGCATATGATGACATTCAAGCTGCTTTCTGATATACCTAACACATTTTAGATTTTCTTTTCCACCCTCATGGATATATTACAAATAGTTTCATCATAAAGTTAGTAACATGACAACTTATATTAGCTTCCCACAGCAATGTTGAACTACCTTTTCTTGATATTTACCATTGCTGTGCACAGCTCTGACTGGTTTCAGAAGTTCATGCTGGGAAATCAGCTCAGTGATTGGGATTGATTGAATTTTTCTGTTTAAAAAAGTCAGAAATTAGTGATTTTTTTTTTTTATAGTTTTATCTTGGTATATGCTATCAAATCTATTGCTAGTGAACTTTTAATGACATCACACTGATGGAAGTAAAGACTAAAGCTCCTTTTTTTCACATTGTATCCTTTCCATGTTATGCATGCATTAGAACACAGTCGTTGGCTATTAGCAGAAACACTACCTGTAGGGTTTTCCTTGTTATTTGTCTGTGGTATTGCTATGCATAGTTATGTGGTTCACCACAAGATGAATGCTCATACAACTTTTAAAATATTCTGTGCAGCCAAATAGTGACCTAATTGCTTAAAATTGAGGTAATGTTTGTCTTGTAATGCAGCTGAATCATGGCAGGGGTTTACGTTTCTTATTACAACACTTTAGTATGGAACTCAAGGTAGAGGATTCATAGAATCATTATGGTTGGAAGGGACCTCCAGGGTCATCAAGTCCAACCTTTATCCCATCATATTCCTAACCATTAGACCATGGCCTCAAGTGCCTCATCAGCCCGTTTTTTGAACACCCCCAGGGACGGTGACTCCACCACCTCCCTGGGCAGCCTATTCCAGTGCCCAACCACCATCTCCATAAAGAACTTCTTCCTAATATCCAACCTAAACTTCCCCTGACATAACTTGAGGCCATTTCTTCTCGTCCTGTCATTAGCAATTTGGGAGAAGAGACCAACACCAACCTCACTACAACCTCCTTTTAGGTAGTTGTAGAGGGCAATAAGGTGTCCTCTCAGTCTCCTCTTCTCCAGGCTAAATCAGCCCAGTTCCCTCAGCCGGTCTCCATAAGGCTTGTTTTCCAGACCTCTCACCAGCCTCGTTACCCTTCTCTGGACTCGCTCCAGCACCTCAATGTCCTTCCCACACTGCAGTGCCCAGAACTGGACGCAGCACTCAAGGTGCGGTCTCACGAGTGCTGAGTACAGGGGCACGATCACCTCCCTTCTCCTGCTGGTCACCCCGTTTCTGATACAGGCCAGGATGCCATTGGCCTTCTTGGCCACCTGGTCACACTGCTGGCTCATGTTCAGCTGGCTGTCAACCAACACCCGCAGGTCCTTTTCCACCAGGCTGCTTTCATTATTTTTTTAAATACTTTAACTTAATGTTGACAGAACCCTTCTATTGCAATTAAGAATACAAATTTTGCAGTCTTTCTCAGTGCGATTTCTTTAAGACCATCTTGACTAGCTTCATCCCTTTCCATAAAACAAGAATCCAAAAAGAGAGAGTCAAGTCCGTGATGGTACTTTCTCTAGAAGTGAAAGAGTGCTTATAAAGAGTGATTTGGTATTAGTAGCATTTTCCTTTTCTTTGACACACCCCACCTGTTATGATCTAATTCTGGCATCACTTACAACACCAGTCTCTGCAAATTTGGTGATATCTGTTTAGAACACTTCTGCTATAACCATGCTTTTATTTTCTCTCATTTTTAGTTAACACCTTTGTTACTGCAGTTCCTAACTCGTGGGGCTCTATCACAGGCAAAATGCTGGTGTCTGCTTTTACAATTAATGTGTACAAGCATATTCTGTGTTTGATTTTCTGTTTGCTACTTACTGTTACCCAAAGATATGATCTAACCAAGATGAATGTTCTGTAAATAGGCAGATTGGACATCTTTGTCTTTTGGTGTTGTGCCTTTCTTTGCCTCCCTGTAAAGAGGATAATGAGAGTGAGAATCCTCTTATTCTCAACTGAGAATGCTCAAGACCAGATTTTTAGGGAGATCTAGGTACATAGTTTGCATTTGAAATGCAGGAAGTTGGGCAACTGAAAAATGTTTTAGAACCATGAAATTTATGCATTTTTTTTCTATTATTTTTTTTTCTTGATTATAAGGCCCTGTGTTCATGTAAGGGGCAGAGAAATGATGGTGTTGAAAATCTTATCTAACCCAGAGGAAGGGCTTTTCTTAGTATTTAACTGTCTTCTAATGTCATGTGGGCTTAAGAGGTGTAATCTCTTCAGAGTTTTGCTTCTTTCTTCCAGGCAGCCATTTCATCTCCACTCTGTAGTGGAGCTGAATCCAGCATGAAGTTCTTTGATTTCTCTATTTCTTTCTGACAGTTGTATTGCCATGTAGCTGAAGGGAAGTCCCTTTGTACTGCATGCTGTTTTAAAGTCTCTGGTTGAAAAGCTCTGAAGTTTGTAGTGCCCAGTATCAAAGACCTCTTTGAAAGGACAGTAGCTATTACAAAATCCTTTGTACAATAAGTTAATGCATATAAAGAAAGCATCCTAGGATTTGTGAAGTAGCATTTACTACTTAGTGTGTTCCACTTCTGAAATATGTCCTTGAAATATTTTTTTTCCTTGATTTTCAGCATATATAAAAGGTGGGTGGATACTCCGAAAAGCCTGGAAAATTTACAATAAGTGCTATACGGACATTAATACACTTCAGGAAATATATCAGAAGAAAACGACTCGGGAATCCGTGACTTCTGATGCTGCAAATGATAATCATATTGCTGCAGAAGGTGTAACGGAGGATTCGCTAAACAGACTGAAAGGTGCTGTTAGCTTTGGATATGGACTTTTTCATCTTTGCATATCCATGGTGCCCCCAAACCTGCTCAAAATCATCAACCTGCTGGGTTTTCCTGGAGACCGCCTACAGGGGCTTTCTTCACTGATGTATGCAAGTGAAAGTAAGGACATGAAGGCCCCTTTAGCTACGTGAGTAGCTATATTGAAATGCTTTGGTAGATAACTTAGTACTAAAAGTAAGTAACTGGGAAAAAGTCAAAACCAAAAAGTCATGTTGCTTTAAAGGAAACAACAGCAGGTAAAATAAATTTGTAGTTTGTTGTTTAACATGCTGTGGTTTAGTAAATTCATTGGTTGCTAGTGTACGAGATCTCTCTGCTGTTAGCTATTTACATGTATTTGGGGTTTGTGTCAGTGTTTTACTGTATTCGTTAGTATCTGCTGTTCTAATGTCTGATAATTTATGTGCCAGCAGAGTAAGTAAAAGCACCCCCTGAAGGCTGAGTTATATTCTCTGCCATGGAGAGCATACTATTTTGTATGAGTCATTGATCTCACTTAGCTATTTATCCTTCCTCTTAGCCAAAGATCTCTTCCAGTCTATTTCAAATGTTTACATTGAGTAAAATGGGATGTTCCCTTGGAGTCTTTTTAGGGGAGTTTTTTTTTGGGTACTTTTTTTCCCCAAGCCTTCATACTGCATTCAGATCTTTTTATCAGATAAAGGGTTAGTCAGACCTAATTGAAACTGCCCTTGAAAATGGGTTTAATATTCTATTATCTCCAAACGAATGCTTTTATTACTGGACCTACTGCAGGTATTGTCAGATGTCACTTTTGAAACATAGAAGAGACTTTAGCTCTGCTGTCTGCTTGAAGAATTGGATTTCTGATTGGTTAAGAAATTTTAAGATTAAATGTTGCTTTGATTTGTTCTTTCTAGGGGAGAAAAATGCTGGGTTTGGGGGTGTTTCTTTCTTCAGATGGTCTTGGAAATATTTGTGTTCTGCCCTTGTTTCCAGGAGCAACGTAGATCATCTAGATGTCTACCCTTCTGAACACCGGATGTATTTCTGTTTGACGTTGATTTCAAGTGTGTCTGCTGATGTGTGTTTTAGTTTATTTTGTTGTTGGTGTTTTGGTTTTTTTTTTCCCTTCTAACAAATTACTTGTTTTCAAAGTTTTCCTGTGGGTTTTTCTTTTTTTAAAATCTACTGAGTTCTAAAGGCTCAGCTGCTTTGATGTTATGAGCTTGATTGTTACTTTACTGTATGTTCAGGTGCATTTCAGGAGTGCATTGATGTATGGCAATAGTATTGTCTTCGTTTTAAAGCCAGGTTGTATAAGATTAATATCTTTCTTCGTCTTTTAGAATTGTTTAAAAAATTTGCTTGTGTAGAACATTATCCTTACTTTTCTGTTTGAGCTGTAATCCTTTTTACTCTTATGTTTCTTTTAGATTAGCTCTGTTGTGGTACCACACAGTTGTTCGTCCTTTTTTTGCCCTTGATGGCAGTGATAACAAGGCAGGATTGAAAGAGGCAAAAGAAATTCTTGCAAAAAAAGAATCTGCTTATCCAAATTCTTCTCTGTTCATGTTCTTCAAGGGAAGGATACAGAGATTAGAGGTATTGCATGTTTACTTTAATTTTGACTGATTTCTCCTCCCCACCCTTTGTTATTTTATGTTTTTCTGATGCGAATGAACTGTGCGAGCTTCAGCAAATTGTGACTAAAGATATAGACACATGGAAAGATAAGTAAAAAGAAGGAATTAACTCCTTTGTAGTTTCAAGTCCACATGCCAAACCTGCTCTTCAATTACTTCTACCTGAACTAATGGCACGTTTGTAGCTCTATGCTAAAAGGAAATGCTTTTGGTTACTTATGAGTTTATTGTGGTATAAACAGCTATTTCAGTTTTGCTTGTCAAGCTAAAATCTGAGTATTATCTGCTGAGTACATAGCATTTATCTTCCCCTTTTCATTTTATGTGTTGTTCATATACAGCTAATTCACTGCAATGATTTCCCTCCAATTAATGTTTTTGCTTTTAAGAGGTCAGGCCAGGATGTTTTCTGTTGCTAAGGGTAAGCTGTAACCCAAGAAGAAAAGTATTCACTGAAAATGTGGTTGTGAATGCTGTTGCAGAGTTCAAACACTGCAGCAGCCTTGTGGGTTTTGGCTGTTATTCTTCAAGAATCTGTGATAATACAAATGGTGGTGAGTACTTTAAACTACTCAGCTCCTAACTGCTTCTTTTATCAGACCAGAATATTTCCAGAGCAATTACATTAACAAGAAAACACAATGCAGAAGCATAAACCCAGAACGTTCAAACCATCTCAACATCATAATTACAAGAACTGATCCAGATCTTAATATTGATGGTCATTCTTTGCTAGGGCTTGCAGTTAACAAATAAAGCTTAGTATTTTGAGGGAGGTAGCAACAGTAACAGAACAGAGGGGCAGGCTTCTGTGACCTATCAGATTTTGCAGGCATATTCTAACATGGAATATGGATTTTATTTTTCTTTTTTTGCTGTCTTTCTGAAAGCAGCAGTGCATTTGGGGAATTCCACTGTCACAGGCAAGCTGCCAGTCTCTGGGAAGTATTGCTGTTTTCTGAGTGGAAAATGTTTTAGTGGTCTTTGTCCAGTTATATGCATATTCCATTCTTATGGTAAAAATCAAATTTGTTAAGAATGGCTACACAATGAATGCAAGCACAGTTAAAAATGTAAGTATGTTGATTGCCAGAGTATGAGTTGGTATTTGGAACTACCCCCCCCACCCTCCGCATGTTTAGTGGAGTGAGGAATAAATTCAACTGATTCTTCCGACTTTCAGGACAAAGCTAGGGCAAAATTGTAAACATAAGTAGTCAATAAACTGAGTATATGTTTCTGTGTGTAAATACTGAGGGTAGGTTTGGGATGAGTGTCAGTTTTGTGTAGCCAGTCCCTTTCTGGAGTACCAGTATGTTGGAAAGCAGAGTTCTTTATATGTTATCTTACAGTACTGTGCAAATGATTTGTGCAAATGATGCAGTATATAGACATGAAAGTTTAGCTCCAAGGGAAATAGTTTGTGCCAGAGTATCGTGGCCACGTTAACAAGGTTGGTTAGCTTAGGCAGGCAGAATGCTGTGCGTTGTGCATTGGAGCCATACGCTTAGCACAAAGCTGTTGGTTGCTAACAGGAATTAAAATGTCCCTTTGCTATTCATGTATTTGTTTGCACAAGAGCTTTTCCATTAAGCAGCCTCTTCCTCCCCACACCCATCGTTGCTTTGTTCTAAGTGGTACCCTGTGAATAAATGTTTTGGTTAAAAGTTTCAAGGTCTTCTGTAGACTCTTAGGAATTTACAAGCTTAATTTGCTCAAATGTTGTTGGTGTAATAGCGAAGGTAGGTATGTGACTGGTGGCAATGGCATGAGGAGCTGCACTGGAGTTCTGCACAATACACTCATGGTTACACGTCTCAAATCTGGCTGTTGGTCTTGCAGCACCCTTTGTGCATTCTGAACCAGAAGGGCATGTGTACACTTAGAGTACAAATATGCTGAGTCGTAATTTTCGCCTCATCTGCAAGGTGGGTAAGGAGAGCTCCTGAAAAGCCTGGGAAGTGCATATACGGCCCTCCTTGAAATTGTTAATACACATGTAGGTTTAAATTCTTTCCACCAGGCGTGGGAATATTATTTTCAGATGGTTTACTAAAATTGAGAAGTCTGTGCTTGAACACTTAAAAGTGTATCTTGAGCTGAAGCATATATATTTTAGTCTTTAACATCTATCATCTTTTAACTGTTCTGTGGTAAAATTACATTGTACATAGGTGAAAGGCAGCTTAGGTATTGTTATACAGGAGAGCTTGTGTGTTTTGGAAGTACAGATTGGTAATGGTCATTGTAGGCTTTGTTTTAGAGCCTACTAGCACTCAGTCTGTTGTATTTTTTTACAGCCTTTGATCCTATGTATGTTTTGTGTAACTTTCAGCTGTGTGTATTCAGCTTCCATTAGCAAGTCTGCACACACCTATATGTTGGGGTGTGTGTGTTTTTTCTTTTCTATGGAGAAAAGAAACAGGTGCATAGTTCAGCCATGGACACCTGGAGGCAGGGAAGCTGTTCAAAAGGCAGAAGCAGCGGTGCAATACTGGACAGTGGGGCACAAATCTGGCAAAGGAGAAAATTGCCAAGGAAGTCAGTCAGGAAGAAAGGAGGATTTCACAGTGATGGTGTTATGAAAGACAAATGAAGAGCATGAGAATGTATGTTGCTTTGTGCACCAAAAACGGACTTTGATTTTCTAAGGAGTAGCCTTACAAGTACTATGAACATGGACCCAATTATCTTTCAACTTTTCCCAGATTCACATTTTTGAGAAATGGAGTCTGAGTGTGTTTGGAGACTATTGAAATGAATGAGTTAAGGGAAAGGAGGGGGGTGGGGGTCTGGGAAAGCTGGAATGAAAGTGCACCAGAAAATTAAAGGTTGCAAGAGTAGGCTGATCAAATATGTCTTTTTTTTCAAAGAGTAGATTAAGTGACTGTTTTAAAATTAACATTTTTCCTGACTTTTACATAATTCACTTAGGCTGTTTTTATGGACATAACTATCGCTGTGCTTGACTTGTGACTGTATGGTGCTTATTCCAGCCTCACAGGTATTTCACAGAATCACAGAATCCTAGGGGTTGGAAGGGACCTCGAAAGATCATCTAGTCCAACCCCCCTGCCAGAGCAGGGTCACCTAGAGTCCATCACACAGGAACGCATCCAGGCGGGTTTTGAATGTCTCCAGTGAAGGAGACTCCACAACCTCTCTGGGCAGCCTGTTCCAGTGCTCTGTCACTCGCACAGTGAAAAAGTTTTTCCTGATATTCACATGGAACCTCCTATGCTCCAGTTTGCATCCATTGCCCCTTGTCCTGTCATTGGTCATTACTGAAAAAAGCTTGGCTCCATCATCCTGACACCCACCCTTTACATATTTGTAAACATGGATGAGGTCACCCCTCAGTCTCCTTTTCTCCAAGCTAAAGAGACCCAGCTCCCTCAGCCTTTCCTCATAAGGGAGATGTTCCACTCCCTTAATCATCTTTGTGGCTCTGCGCTGGACTCTCTCAAGCAGTTCCCTGTCCTTCTTGAACTGTGGGGCCCAGAACTGGACACAATACTCCAGATGTGGCCTCACCAAGGCAGAATAGAGGGGGAGGAGAACCTCTCTTGACCTACTAACCACCCCCTTTCTAATGCACCCCAGGATGCCATTGGCCTTCTTGGCCACAAGGGCACATTGCTGGCTCATGGTCATCCTCCTGTCCACCAGGACCCCCAGGTCCCTTTCTCCTACACTGCTCTCCAGCAGGTCAGCCCCCAGCCTGTACTGGTGCATGGTGTTGTTCTTCCCCAGATGCAAAACTCTGCACTTGCCCTTGTTGAATTTCATTAAGTTTCTCCCCGCCCAACTCTCCAGCCTATCAAGGTCTCTTTGAATGGCAGCACAACCTTCTGGTGTGTCAGCCACTCCTCCCAGTTTGGTGTCATCAGCAAACTTGCTGAGGATACATTCTGTACCCTCAT
Organism: Aegotheles bennettii; assembly: GCA_013398125.1. Taxonomy (NCBI): domain Eukaryota; kingdom Metazoa; phylum Chordata; class Aves; order Caprimulgiformes; family Aegothelidae; genus Aegotheles; species Aegotheles bennettii. The sequence continues at coordinate 104,040 of VZRW01009703.1, forward strand.
CCAGGTCGTTGATGAAGATATTGAACAACACCGGTCCCAGTACCGACCCCTGAGGGACTCCGCTGGTTACTGACCTCCAACTAGATTCTGTCCCATTGACTACAACTCTCTGACTTCTTCCCTTTAACCAGTTCTTGATCCACCTCACTACCTGATCACCAAACCCATACTTTATCAGCTTATCTACGAGGATGCTGTGGGAGACAGTGTCAAACGCTTTACTGAAATCGAGATAAACCACATCTACCGCTCTGCCATCATCTATCCACCTAGTTATTTCCTCATAGAAGGCTATAAGGTTGGTCAAACATGACTTACCCTTGGTAAAACCATGTTGACTACTCTTAATGACCCCCTCATCCTTGATATGCCTAGAGATAGTGCCAAGAACAAGTTTATTTGTGAACGTCTGACTATTTCTCTTTTAAATACTTTCCACTAAAGCTGATAGTGATGCTTCAGGTAGGCTTAGATCACTAAAACCAAGTGAGAATAATGTTTCATAATTGTGCCTAAAGGGTACTTAAAAATGTAATTAGTATAATAGTGTCTGAATCCAGACTTGCCAGCTGTACCCTTGGGCCTTTCTTACTACCATGAAAATAAAAATACTGCCATCCATTTGCTAAATGTGTATTGTCTAACACTAAATTTCTGTTAATAATTTTTAATTATTATATAT